>APFE030344330.1:61785-95944 GCA_000404065.3 Pinus taeda | reverse complement strand
CCCACCTCTCAGTATTATTTCCAACAATTGGAATCAGACTAGGTCCTTTGGTAGAACCTTGATCGCTTGAAGGAGATCCATAGAACAATGGGAAAGAAGCTAAAGAAAAAAGCACCTCAGAAGAAGAAGACATCTCAAAGGAACTATGACAGTGGGAGAATCGATTGGGGAATATGTGGAAGCAACTATTCATATTTAGAATCACCTCGGAATGAAGATGAACAAGCAAAATAGCTATCAGGTATGAATTTGTTATCCTTTGGTGATACATTTCTCCATCCATTTGAAGATGATGAAAGTGATAGCGAAACAACTGAATTTGCTCTTATGGGTGAGGAAGAAAGATATCAAATAGAGGCAAAATTTAAAGGGCTTACAGACAAAATTAGAGATCAACAAGATCTATTAGACAAAAGGGAATGTGCCTTCAAAGAAGAAGCTACCAAACTAAAAGCTCAACTAGAGGAAGGAAACAAAGTAAGGAAGCAATTCAAGGAAAAGGAAGATCAATGTCAAAAGCTATAGGATGAAGTGACATCATTAAGAAATGAATTAAATGAAAGGAGCACAACAATCAAGAAACTCAGAGATAGATCCAGTTACTATGAAAGTCTTGAAGCTAAGATCCTCTCACTAAAAGAAGATCTTGAAGAATCAAATAAGAAGAATAAAAAACTACTCCAAGCTCTTGAAAAACAAGAAAACAAAGTTCTTGAATTAAGGCATCAAATGGAAGAAGGAAGAAAAGCTAAAGGAATCATGACGAAGCAGTATCTTGAAAAGGAAGAGCAACATCATGTTGAGGTAAATATTCTAAAAGATAAATTAGAAGAAAAGCATAAGCTCTTATGATTTCAATATATTACTAAGATCTTGGATGATATTCTTAGTGTTCAAAGGTCTCCTGCCATCAAAACTGGTCTTGGTTTTCATGAATCTATTGAAGGTGAATCTAGTTCACAAAGTAAGACAAGGAACTCTAATGCAAAATCTGAAATGCTCAACAAGGAGATGAGAGGTCAATCCCATCAACAACCAATGAAACAAATTCTTAAAAGAAAATCATTCACTCCTAACTATGTAAGTGATAGTTGGTCATTTCCCCAAATGAATAATACTGAATGTTTTATGTGTCATAATCTTGGACATGTTGCAGCAAGATGCGGAAGGAGAATAGTTCAAGACCATCACACAGAAAGATCATCAGCTTCCAAGTACTTTAAGGGATATTGTTTTTCTTGCAATATGTTTGGTCGCAAGCCATTGACTGCTATAGAAGAAATATGAAACGTGTAAGATGTTATGCATGTAACAAGCTTGGACATATAGCAAAGGAATGCAGGAGAAAATATCGGGCACCATACCAAAAGGAGAAAACATCATCACACTCGAAGATATGGAAGAAGAAGGAAGGATGGTCAGAAAAATGTGGCATGGCTTAGTGTACAGACATGACAGACTTAGGAGACGCTGAAAGTATGAGACTTCAATGTTCTAAATCTCATACACAAGTTTCATGAATACAAGTTGCGTATATACACGAGTTCACAACTGCACAGTCCTGTATATGTAGTTTGAGAAAAATGTTGTGGGACAGTCTTAGAAAACCAATGTGATATGATTCAGACAATTATCAGTTATCTTTTTTGCCATAGATGACTACAGCCTGTGGATATTATTTAGAAGTGTTTTGATCCTAACAAGTTGTTGATAACTTGATGTATATCTTATTGATGATGGTGCCTTGATACTTATTATTAATATATGCAATGATTAGATCTAACAGTGAATAGGTGGAACAGGTTCAGGGGGAGAACATGCTATGCTTCTAACAAAGCATTGTTGGCATTATGTTTAGAAGTCTTTTCAATGATGATGATGCTTATGTGACTAAAGTTTTTTGTTATGTGACGGTTATAAGTTTCACATGATGAAATATTAGATGATACTTATATTGATTGGGGTTACATAGTTCAGATCAGATTTATGGATAATTGTGGATAACTTTTTGTTGATAAATATAGTACATATACGTTGATTACATGGTGATCTTCATAAGGACAAGAAGAAGTACAAATCTTGAGTACACAACTTCATTAATGATGATCAGTCACACATTCCTTCTATGTTGTTGTCATTATGCCTTCAAAGATGCATAAAAGGATTCCTATAGATCTTGGCTCTCACACGGTTGAGGATTGTTTCTATTGATGATATCAAGAAATGTTGATAAATGACCATGAGCTCATGGCTTGCTAGATACATATTGATATCTCTTTGATGGATACATGGATGATTGGCCAAGAGAAGGGTGTTATTGCAAGTCGCATGAAGACATATTTATTTGAAGACATGGATATTCGAAGACATGGCTTACTTAGTCGCATAATGATGATGAGTTCTTACCTTATGATGATAGGTTGATACTCACATAGGTTGATTATCATGCTTGATGCTTATCAGATGTGAGATGTTCCCTAGTGATGATATATTATTGATATCTTGAAGATTCTTGTGGAAAGATCATTCAGTTCTTGATAATAATGATCATGGATGATGTCTATGGTATTTTCACATACATATGATATGATATGAATGATTTGGTGCTACCGCTTGGAGATATGACATTTTCTTAGTTGATTCATGGAAGGTTATGGAAACGAAGCAAGTTGATCTTGATGAGAACAAAAGGATGAGTTGATATCTATATGCAGACATACTTTGTCACAAATTGATGATATTTGCACTGTCATATATTGGGAACTAATGATGGACATATACAGGTTGCTGGTCTGAATGTTGTTGACAGATACTTATGGAGCAGATCATACATGGTGTATGATAGTTGCTGAAGACTATCATGGTCTTGTTTAGATATTTGGTCTCTATTATAAATGTCATGTATGTAAAGATCATATCAAAAACCACGATGTAATAATTTGTCTCTATCTGTTGTAGTCTTTTGATGAGTCCCTTTTGGTCATATGATGTAATTTGTACCCCCTCTATGCATGGGAAGCATGATGTAATAATTTCTATATTTCAATCATGTATAAACAATTGATATATCCCCACTTGGTTGGGTGGATGAGTCAAGTTTGGTATATCCCCACTTGGTTGGGAGAATGGATGTATGTATGAGTCATTAATGATCAGAAGGTCAAACTAACATAATTGAGTTATAAAGTCATGTTTTCTTCTTGAAAATATTTGCAGACTCTGCATGTGCTCAGGGGGAGCATGGATGATATAGTATATCTTAGCATGAACAAAGGTGGAGTATTATCATAGATTTCAGCACGTGCTGAGGGGGAGCATGATCAATGTTTATATTCAATTGTTCAGTTATGGAAGTCTTCTTTTTCGTCAGCCCTTTGCCCTTAATATCAAAGGGGGAGAATAACTTAGTCCATCCTTTGCCCTTGATGTCAAAGGGGGAGAGTATTTTGGTGTTGCATGTTATCTTTAACAGTTTCTACAGCTTGCAGTAATCAACACCAACATGGTTTCCATCAAGTCCAAAGGGGGAGATTGTTGGAATTATGATGCATTTGTTGTACTTGATGGACACCCACTTGTAGAAAAACATCTCACTTGTATATGGTAACTATATGAATCTACAGAAGAGATATCAAATGTGATAGAATGCATGACAGTAGCGTTTTCAGATGTGATGAAATGCAGGGCAGCTTTGAAGAACTACAGTTCAGACTACAAAGAATGAAGAAAGAGAGGTATATGCAGGTTCACCTTGACCAAGCTGTGTATACATGCAGGTTCACTGTATACAAGTCGCGTATACAGACACACGCACTTTTATAGAAGGAAAAGTGCGTATACCTTGGGAAACTAAGTTTTTGGTCTGAAATATTTGGTCCATGGTATTGGTCATGGTATTTGGTCCGAGGTATTGACCCTAGGTATTTGGTCCAAGGTATTGGTCCTAATTCGTTTTGGTCCATGGTATTGAGAAAGGCCTAAAACTATAAAAGGAGGAGAAGATCATTAGGCCAAGGAGACAAGCATTGAATATTTGATGAAAGGGAGAAATCCAGTATGCAGGTTATGGGTTTATGATGCTCTGCTTGATCTGAACCAAGGATGAACCTTAGCAGTTGATGGAGGACAAGATCTAACGACGGATCAGGATCTTAAGGCTTGGAATGAATTATCTTTATATGGTTTGATCATGTTTATATAATATATATATATATATATATTATATATATATTGTTGCATGTGTTGTTCTATAAATATTATGATCTGGGTATAACTAAAGTCTGGAATAGCTGCAAAATTATGAATGAATATTTACAAATGTATACGCTGGTTGACTTTGGTAAAAGCGCGTATACACCTAGGTTCGACACATTGAAGCAGCGTATACCTTATGAACTATGATGTTTGAAGTTTCAGTTGGTTCTGGTTTTTGATACAGAGTTCTAGGTTTTTGCTTTATGTTCTGGTGACTACATTCTGGTAACAGTGTACAGATTGATTGATTGTGACTTGCTTCAGTGATGATGGAGGAGATCTAATAATGGATCAGGATCATAATGACTTCTCATTATATGATCTGATGGACTAGATTTGGTTACTAACACATGTACTATCCTTTATATCTGATTATTTGAGTATGTCTATAGTCAGGAAGACCGGCGAAGTTATAAGTAAGTATTTGCAGATCTATATATTGGTTCGCTTTGATGAAGTTGAGTATACACATTGGTTCGACTCTTCCAAGTTGCGTATACACTCTGATGTATGGTTTTGAGGTTACAACAGGTTCTGAATGATGATGCAGTGTTTTGGGTACAAATTTGTGTACTAGTTACAGTGATATCTTTGTTCCAGTTGATTTGTTGAAGTTGATTAAAGTATGAATGAATGTTTGATTCAGTTGTGTCAAAGATTCATGGATTGATTGACTCAGTTGTGGTTGATTCAGAAAGTGATGATTGAGTTTCAGTGATTAGTTGATGCAGATGTATTTGATGGTTGTATTACAGTGGTGATTGATGTTGAGCTTCAATGTAGTTCATGGGTCCAGTATGAAAATTGGATGAAACGTGGCCTTCAGATTATGATGTTGTGTTCCAGGAGTATCTAGTATGAAAATTTATGAAACGAGGTACCTGGAGGAAGAGAGAAGGTTGTAGCCTTCTATAGTTCAGCACCTACATGCTAGTAAACATAACGACTAATACAAAAGCTAGGGGGTTTTAGCTCCCTTCTAGTAGAAGCTAGAGAACGAGAGAAGGTTGTAGCCTTCTGCAGGTAGAAGCTTGTGTACTGGTATTAGTCTACACCATTACAATGGTGTAAATGGATTCTCTTATTATTAAAGAAGACAGAGACGACAGCAATAGGTAGTTTTTACCCACATTGGATTTCCACCTTACATCTTGGTGTTCATGTGTGTTGCTTATGTGTGATGGTTCTTTATATTATTAACTGCACATGGTTACTGTTTAATGTTTAATAAAGTAATGCTGCTCAGATTAAAGATCAACATATGATGAATTAACTGAATCATTAGTTTGTTGGATATACACTTGTTTCCTTAAACACAGTTGTGTGCACACACAGGTTACCTTCATTGAAGTAGCATATATGAAATTGAGTATGAAAAGAAAAAGAATATTGAATTGAATAATACTGATTCACCCCCTCCTCTTAGTATTATTTCCAGCAATTAGAATCAGAGCAGGTCCTTTGGTAGAATCTTGATCGCTTGAAGGAGTTCCGTAGAATAATGGGAAAGAAGCTAAAGAAGAAAGCACCTGAGAAGAAGAAGACATCTCAAAGGAACTATGATAGTGGGAGAATCGATTGGGGAATATGTGAAAGCAACTCTTCAGATTCAGAATCACCTCAGAATGAACATGAACAAGCAAAAGAACTATTAAGTATGAATTTGTTATCCTCTAGTGATACATTTCTCCATCCATTTGAAGATGATGAAAGTGATAGCGAAATAACTGAATTTGCTCTTATGGGTGAGGAAGAAAGATATTAAATAGAGGCAAACAAGATCTATTGGAAAAAAGGTAATGTGCCTTCAAAGAAGAAGCTACCAAACTAAAAGCTCAACTAGAGGAAGGAAACAAAGTAAGGAAGCAATTCAAGGAAAAGGAAGATTAATGTTAAAAGCTACAGGGTGTAGTGACATCATTAAGAAATGAAGTAAATGAAAGGAGCACAAAAATCAAGAAACTCAGAGATAGATCCAGTTACTATGAAAGTCTTGAAGCTAAGATCCTCTCACTAAAAGAAGATCTTGAAGAATTAAATAAGCAGAATAAAAAACTACTCCAAGCGCTTGAAAAACAAGAAAACGAAGTTCTTGAATTAAGGCATTAGATGGAAGAAGGAAGAAAAGCCGAAGGAATCATGAAGAAGCAATATTTTGAAAAGGAAGGGCAACATCAGGTTGAGGTAAATATTCTAAGAGATAAATTAGAACAAAAGGATAAGATCTTACGATTTCAAGATAGTACTAAGATCTTGGATGATATTCTTAGTAGTCAAAGGTCTCCTGCCATCAAAACTGGTCTTGGTTTTCATGAATCTTTTGAAGGTGAATCTAGTTCACAAAGTAAGACAAGGAACTCTAATGCAAAATCTGAAATGCTCAACAAGGAGATGAGAGGTCAATCCCATCAACAACCAAGGAAAAAAATTCTTCAAATAAAATCATTCACTCCTAACTATGCAAGTGATAGTCGGTCATTTCCCCAAATGAATAATACTAATGTTTTATATGTCATAATCTTGGACATATTATAGCGAGATGGGAAAGGAGAATGGTTCAAGACCATCACACAGAAAGATCATCAGCTTCCAGGTACTTTAAAGGATATTGTTTTCTTGCAATATGTTTGGTCACAAAGCCATTGACTGCTATAGAAGAAATATGAAACATGTAAGATGTTATGCATGTAACAAGCTTGGACATATAGCAAAGGAATGTAGGAGAAAATATCGGGCACCATACCAAAAGGAGAAAACATCATCACACTCAAAGATATGGAAGAAGAAGGAAGTATAGTCAGCAAAATGTGGCATGGATCAGTGTACAAACATGACAGACTAAGGAGAATCCGAAAGGATGAAACTTCAATGTTATAAATCTCATACACAAGTTTCACGAAGACAAGTCATGTATATACATGAGTTCACAGCTGCACAGTCTCATATATGTAGTTTGAGAAAAATGTTGTGGGACAGTCTCAGAAAACTGATGTGATATGATTTAGACAATTATCAATTATCTTTTCTATCGTAGATGACTACAGTCTGTGGATATTATTTAGAAGTGTTTTGATCCTAACAATTTGTTGATAACTTGATGTATATATAATTGATGATGATGCCTTGATACTTCTTATTGATATATGCAATGATCATATCTGACAGTGAACAGGGGGAGAACATGCTATGCTTCTAACAAAGCATTGTTGGCATTATGTTTAGAATTCTTTTCAATGATGATGATGCTTATGTGACTAAAGTGTTTTGCTATGTGACGGTTATAAGTTTCACATGATGAAATCTCATATGATACTTATATTGATTGAGGTTACATAGTTTAGATCAATTTATGGATAATTGTGGATAACTTTTTGATGATGAATATAGTACATATATGTTGCTTACATGGTGATCTTCATAAGGACAAGGAAAAGTACAAAGCTTGAGTACACAACTTCATTAATTGATGATGAGTCACACATTCCTTCTATGTCGTTGTCATTGTGCCTTCAAAGAAGCATAAAAGGATTCCTATAGATCTTGGCTCTCACACGGTTGAGGATTGTTGCTATTGATGATATCAAGAAATATTGACAAATGACCATGAGCTCATGGCTTGCTAGATACATATTGATATCTCTATGATGGATACATGGATAATTGGCCAAGAGAAGGTTGTTATTGTAGGTTGCATGAAGACATATCTATTTGAAGACATGGATATTTGAAGACATGGCTTACTTAGTCACGTAATGATGATGAGTTCTTACTTTATGATGATAGGTTGATACTCACATATGTTGATTATCATGCTTGATGCTTCTCAAATGTGGGATGTTCCCTAGTGATGATACATGATTGATATCTTGAAGGTTCTTGTGGAAAGATCATGCGGTTCTTGATAATAATGATCATGGATGATGTCTATGATATTTTCACATACATATGATATGATATAAATGATTTGGTGCTACTGCTTGGAGATATGACATTTGCTTAGTTGATTCATGGAAGGTTATGGAAATGAAGCAAGTTGATCTTGATGAGAACAAAAGGATGAGTTGGTATCTATATGTAGACATACTTTGTCACAAATTGATGATATTTGCACTGTCATATCTTGGGAACTAATGATGGACATATACAGGTTGTTGGTCTGGATGTTGTTGATAGATACTTATGGAGCAGATCATATATGGTGTATGATAGTTGCTGAAGACTATCATGGTCTTGTTTAGATATTTGGTCTCTGTTATAAATGTCATGTATGTAAAGATCATATCAAAAACCATGATGTAATAATTTGTCTTTGTCTGTTGTAGTCTTTTGATGAATCCCTTTTGGTCATATGATGTAATTTGTACCCCCTTTATGCATGGGAAGGATGATGTAATAATTTCTATATTTCAGTCATGTATAAACAATTGATATATCCTTACTTGGTTGGGTGGATGAGTCAAGTTTGGTATATCCCCACTTGGTTGGGAGAATGGATGTATGTATGAGTGATTGATGATAGAAAGGTCAAACTCACATAATTGAGTTATAGAGTCATGTTTTGTTCTTGAAAATATTTGCAGACTCTACATGTGCTCAGGGGGAGCATGAATGATACAATATATCTCAGCACGAACAAAGGGGGATTTTTATCATAGATTTCAGCATGTGCTTAGGGGGAGCATGATCAATATTTATATTCAGTTGTTCAGTTATGGAAGTCTTCTTTTTTGTTAGCCCTTTGCCATTGATATCAAAGGGGGAGAATATCCTTGTTCATCCTTTGCCCTTGATGTCAAAGGGGGAGAGTATTTTGGTGTTTCCTATTATCTCTAACAGTTTCTATAGCTTGCAGTAATCAACACCAACATGGTTTCCATCAAGTCCAAAGGGGGAGATTGTTGGAATTATGATGCATGTGTTGTACTTGATGGAAACCCACTTGTAGCAGAACATCTCACTCGTATATGGTAACTAGATGAATCTACAGAAGAGATATCAGATGTGACAGAATGCATGACAATACTATTTTCAGATGTGATGAAATGCAGGGTAGCTTCGAAGAATTACAATTCAGACTAAAAAGTATGAAGAAAGAGAGGTATACGCAGGTTCACCTAGACTAAGTTGCGTATACACGCAAGTTCACTGTATACAAGTCGTGTATATGTACACACGCAATTTTACAGAAGAAAAAGTGTGTATACCTTGGGAAACTAAGTTTTTGGTCCGAAATAGTTGGTCCATGGTATTTTGATCCATGGTATTGGTCCATGGTATTTGGTCCGAGGTATTGACCGTAGGTATTTGGTCCAAGGTATTCGTCCTAATTCGTTTTGGTCCATGGTATTAAGAAAGGCCTAAAACTATAAAAGGAGGAGAAGATCATTAGGCCAAGGAGACAAGCATTGAATATTTGATAAAAGGGAGAAATCGAGTATGCAAGTTATGGGTTTATGATGCTCTGCTTGATCTGAACCAAGGATGAACCTTAGTGGATGATGGAGGACAAGATCTAACGACAGATCGAGATCTAAAGGCTTGGAATTAATTGTCTTTATATGGTTTGATCATGTTTATTCTAGATTTGTATACTGGTGCATGTGTTGTTCTATAAATATTATGATCTGGATATAACTATAGTCTAGAATAGCTGCAAAATTATGAATGAATATTTATAGATGTATACGTTGGTTGACTTTGGTAAAAGCGCGTATACACGTAGGTTTGACACATCGAAGCAGCATATACCTTATGAACTATGATGTTTGAAGTTTCAGTTGGTTCTGGCTATTGATGTAGAGTTTTGGGTTTTTGCTTTATGTTCTGGTGACTACATTCTGGTAACAGTGTTCAGATTGATTGATTGTGACTTGCTTCAGTGATGATGGAGGAGATCTAATAATGGATCAGGATCATAATGACTTCTCATTATATGATTTTATGGACTAGATCTGGTTACTAACACATGTATTATCCTTTATATGTAATGATCTGGGTATGTCTGTAGTCAGAAAGAGCAGCGAAGTTATAAGTAAGTATTTGCATATCTATACGCTAGTTCACTTTAATGAAGTTATGTATACACGCTGGTTTGGCTCTTCCAAGTTGCGTATACACTCTGATGTATGGTTTTGAGGTTACAACAGGTTCTAAATTATGATGCAGTGTTCTGGGTACAAATCTGTGTACTAGTTACAGTAATCTCTCTGTTCCAGCTGATTTGTTGAAGTTGATTAAAGTATGAATGAATGTTTGATTCAGTTGTGTCAAATATTCATGGATTGATTGACTTAGTTGTGGTTGATTCAGAAAGTGATGATTGAGTTTCAGTGATTAGTTGATGTAGATGTATTTGATGGTTGTGTTACAGTGGTGATTGATGTTGAGATTCAATGTAGTTAATGGGTCCAGTATGAAAATTGGATGAAACGTGGCCTTCAGATGATGATGTTGTGTTCCAGGAGTATCCAGTATGAAAATTTACAAAATGTGGTACCTGGAGGAAGAGAGAAGGTTGTAGCCTTCTGTAAGTCGGCGCCTACGTGCTAATAAACATATCAGCTAGTACAAGAGCTAGGGGGTTTTAGCTCCCTTCAAGTAGAAGCTAGAGAATGAGAGAAGGTTGTAGCCTTTTGTAGGTAGAAGCCTGCGTACTGGTATGAGTCTGCACCAGTACAATGTTGTAAACAAATTCTCTTATTATTAAAAGATGACAGCAGCAAGTGGTTTTTACCCACATTGTGTTTCCACCTTACATCTTGGTGTTCATGTGTGTTGCTTATGTGTGATGGTTCTTTCTGTTATTAAATGCACATGGTTACTGTTTAATGTTTAATAAAGTACTGATGCTCAGATTAAAGATCAACATATGATGAATTAACTTAATTATTAGTTTGTTGGATATACGCTTGTTTCCTTAAACACAGTTGCATGCACACACGGGTTACCTTCATTGAAGTAGCGTATATGAAATTGAGTATGAAAAGAAAAAGATTATTGAATTGACTAATACTGATTCAACCCCCCCTCTCTCAGTATTATTTCCAACATTTCAAAGATCTTCATTTTCAAATTTTCAAAGACCTTTCGACGATCATAGTTCCAACTGAATTCACAATCTTTGGTGAGTAATTTGAAGTGTGGAGATGCAATCTTTGTGAAGTTTTCTATTAATCTTCTATAATATCCAGTAAAACTAGTAAAACTCCTAACATCTCGTTGACAATTTGGGAATGATAATTTGGAAATAATTTCCACCGTAGATGAGTCTACCTTAATTCCATTTCCTGAAATATGGTGACCTAAAATAATTCCCTCATTAAACATCATAAAACATTTCTCATGAATTAATGAAAGATTTGCTTCTTTGCATCTTATGAGAACTTTTTCTAAATATTCAAGTGCTTTTTCAAAAGAATTTCCATAAAATATGAAATCCTCGATATACACTTCCACACAATCATGAATAACATCAGAGAAAATTCCTAGTACTGCTCTTTGGAATGTTGCTGGAGCATTGCATAATCCAAAAGGAAGTACTTGGTAAACATAAGTCCCCATGGATAGGTGAATGTGGTTTTGTCTTGATATCTAGGTGCTACCTGAATTTGATTATACCCACTAAAACCATCCAAGAATGAGAAATATTTTTTTCCTACTAATGTATCTAAAACTTGATCTATGAAAGGAAGTGGAAAATGATCTTTCAAAGTAGCTTTATTCAATTCCCTGTAATCAATTCATACTCTCCATTTTCCATTTTTTTAGGAACTATTACTAGGGGTGAAACCCATTGACTATCTGATATTGGATAAATGAAATTTACATTTAACAGTTTCTGCAATTCCTCTTTAACAATTTCCTTTTAAGTTTTGATTAGTTCTTCTTTGTGGTTGCCAAACTGGTCTAGCATTTTCTTCGATATAAATATGATGCATGAAAGTTTTAGGATTAATTCCCTTCATATCATTGTATTCCCATGCATATGCAGAAGAATGTTTTTGCAATATTTCTACCAGTTTCTTTTTTTGTAATTCTTCTAGGTTTTCATTGATTTTCAAAATTTTCCCTCAAAGAATTTCTATTGAAGAGTTTCCAAATTTCTCCATAGAATGTAAAACATTTGTCTAGATGATAGATATTCAATATTACATTGTTCTTGGAAATCCTGACTATTGTCACAATATAAAGAGGGTTTATTATTTTCTATTGAATTTAAAATTTGATCCTCTTCATTTATTTCTGCAACAGTGAAAAAAGGTTGTATATCATTATCATCATCTATCCATTCTTCATTTTCTACTTCTATCATTGTTTTTGTAGGTGGGTACAATGTAAATTTCTTTGTTGAGCTTCCATCTGAGATAAACATGTCTCTTGATCTACAACTGATAAAAGAATCGACTGTAGCTAACCATGTCCTTCCTAAAATTAATGGATGTCCTCATAAATTATTCTTTGGTATTAAAATCATGAAATCAACAGGATATTCCCAAGAATCTAAGGATAGATATATATTCTCTAACACACCAACAAGTTTAATTACAGACCTATCTGCTAATTGTAACAATGTTGGTGTGTATTGAAGATTAGGAAGCTTCAATTTATCCATAGGTTGTTTGCTCATTATGTTTATGGATGCTCCTAGACCAATCAGTGCATTTGGTATTTCAATTCCATTGATGTGTGTTTTCAAAATGGAGCTTCCTAGATCTAGCTATTTTTGAATTGTTGTCTTCCCCATCATGATATCTGAAATTCTCCCGACTAGTTGAATTCTTTTTATTTCTTTTTTTTTCTTCCTGATCCTTGATTCCTTAATTGTTTTTGCAAAAATCAGTATTTATTTTATTGCTTGTAATAAAGGAATTTTTATACATATATTTTTCAATTCATCCAACATACCATAATTAGGAAATATGATTTGTTTCTCTACTCCTTTATCGATTTTCAACCTTTTAGGAAAAGGTGGTCTTGAGACAGATACTGAAGGTTGTTCTATAATAGGAATATTATTAGAATGTATAGGATTTATTTTTGTTTCAATATTTTCTTTCTGAGGAAGGGAAATCTCTCCTTTAGAGTCATTATTATCTTTTTGGGAATTATTTTTTGTTTCCTAAATAACAACAGATGGTTTCTTCCTTTCTAATACTCTACCATACCTTAATTGAACATTATTCATATCTAATGGAGTTATCATATAAGTTTGAGGATTTTGTACTTCTAAGTTGTAAACAGGTTGTGAAGTTTTATTGTTTGGATTTGGGAGTGGTTGAATGGGTAATGGATTTGGTATTTGTGGAAATGGCAAAGAAAGTTGTGGATTTGCATTTTGAGCTTGAGTTTCGGGTAATTGGTTGGGTTGAGAGAAGTATTGTGGTGGAAAAGTTGGATAAGGTGACGAATATTGTTGATATTGAGAATATATTCCATTAGGATTTTTCCATCCTTGATTCCAAGATTGTGGTTGAGCCCAAGGCTTCCATGGTATCCAATTATTTTGTGAAGATTGTGCAAATAGTTGAGGATTCAATCCTTGAGTTTTATTTGTTTGAGGATTTTTCCATGGTCTTTTGGTAATAAATTAAAGAGGGTCTACTTGATTTGGTATTCCTTCTTCACTAAACATAGCCTTAAGACCTGGTATAGAGGGACATTCTTTTGTATCATGATTTTCCGCACATATAACATAGGTTTCTATGCTTTTTAAATCTAAAGGACATTCTCTCAGAACATGTTTCTTTCTACACCTAGGACAAAATATGGATAATGCAACATTTTTGTCTTTCTACTTGTTCTGTATTTTAAGGGTGTCAATTTTCTCACTGAGACTCCCTAAAATATCTGTTTTAAAATTATCAAGCAAACTACCTAATTTTTCCCTACTTACTGTCCCGGTTGTAGATTTATTTATTATTGATAAAAGACAATCCCTTGGACTTTTCCTTGTTCTTACTTTACCTCTTCATTTGTGTACACATAGATCACAAATATCTACAAATGGTAACTAAGAAATATCCCCTTTTCCCATTAAATTGAGAAGATCAATCCACTCATCTTTAATGGATTTTAGTAAGAGATCTTTCAAAGTTTCCTCATCCAGATTATTCAATTTTGCCTTTTGATATTTCAAAACAAATATTTCGACAAAAGCTTCAATATTTTCATCTTCTTTTTGTGCCATATTAAAGACTACATATTTAATTCTATGAGGCATACAATAATCCTTGTATTTATCCAAGAATGCTTCTTTCATTTTTTCCCATGTTCTTATAGACTTCGTTCCTAAACTCATAAACCATTTTAATGTTGAATCCTTTAAGGTAGTAGGGAACAATTTTAGTTTTTGAGCATCATGCAGATAATCATATGATCTAATAATACTTCAAATTCAAAGAGAAATTTCTCTAGGTCTTCACTTCTTATTCCATGAAAATTAGGGAGGATAGAAGGCGAGATGTTTTTCATTGTTAATGTTGTATCCTCCTCAAGGATAGGGGTTACAAAAGGTTTTGGATCTCCTCTTCCTATACCTCTACCACCACCTCTTCCAACTCCTCCTCCTCCAATCCTATGTTGTTTACCATTGACACTGTGTACTTCTCCTTCTCCCTCTTCATCCATGACAGATTCTCAGAATAAATATATGGTTCTACAACAGGATTGTCTAGCTTTTCTTCTAGTTCTTTTGGTTCTTCTATCAATGGTTTGAAGGAGGTTTCTTCTTCCTCTTATTCAATAGGAACTTCCGACTCTTGAGCTATAATTTGTTCTCCAGTTGAAGATAGGAAAATTATTCTTATTGCCAGGGATGTAGGATCTACTTCGATTACAACTTTTGTTGATGATGTTGGTGAATATTTAGGTTGGATTTCAGATATCAAGGCTTCAATAAGTATATATTGTCCTTTTATGGATGGAATTCGAGTTTGTGTGGGTGGCGTGGCACTATGTGGTCATGGTGGAGTGAGTGATGATGTGGGAATTAGACTTCTTCCTCGACCTATAAACCTACCTCTAGAGTATCTTTCCCTATGCATATCATGTTTTTATTTGATTTTTTTTAAGGCTTCTATTTACACTTCCCCAACAATGGCGCCAAAATGTTTGGTCAATTTAATGTTCTTAAATTGCAAGCATAAATTATCTATCGGAGTTGGTAAACTTATGAAGTGCAAGTGCACTATATATGCTAAAAGCCTTTCTTTTAATTTGCAAGAGGATGGCTATATTTGTTTTGCGGATTTTCATTGTTATCTAGGTTCATATTTATAAGCATTAGATTTCTACAAATTAATGAGTGGAAGTGAAGCGATTGTTAGACTAATCTACCAAGTCATATCTATATTGAGTATCATTCATATGACTAGTTTCCAATAAATTATGTTAGAACAAAAGAGATCTATGAGTCAGACCTTTCTAAAACATCTTATGTTAATCATTCTAAAATTATGAACCTATCCTAAACACCTTGTTGCAGTAAAACAGACTATTGAGATTCAAATGATTCTTGGAGAAAGAAAATTATCCCTTAAAAGTTGTCTGCAAAATATATACAAATTCTTATTCAAAAAAGCATGAAGGTAATTTTCCAATGCTGATTACAGAGTATATACAAGTTCTTATTCTAAAAGCATGAAAACAATATTTTAACATTGACATTCATTAAGCGAAAAAACATTGAAGAAACTAAACCATTAAACGATTCTGAAGAAATTCTAGTGTGAACAAAATAACGATATTTAACTGAGTTATAACGAAATGATAAAATAGTGAAGTAAGGAAACTAAGCTAGAATGAAATGACAATGAGATAATGGAAAGTGATCAAATGAAATAAACTTAACCTTCACTATCTATAGGGGCCCTCCACATACAATAGGTGTAAATCATGCTCAAATACGCATCGAATAACAGAAATGTAATGTTAATTCAATATGAAAACAAAGGTTTGTTTCACACAATTTCTTCAGGGATTAACTATTACTTCCTTTTTATCCTTTACAAAAGATACATATTTATATATAAAATGCATGCTCAACAGTTTGAAACTTCTACACCTACAGGTATTTTAATCAATCATTATTCAAATTTGAAACTTAAATAGTAAAAGTGTTATCGCGACGATTTTCTATTTGGAAAGAAAATCAGAGAAACGTGATGCATTCGGACTTTTGTTGCTACGTGTTTGACCTATGCCTTTGATCGCACCATTGTGTGGTTCCTTTAGTGAATTGGCTCGAGCGAATAGGAGGAGATCCATGAGGGGATTGATCCTCAATTTCCCATGTGCTTCCTTGCTTCGTTGGTGCACCAGAACCCTGAAAACCATAGAGATCGCTGTAGATTTTTAAAATAGCCGCAGAATCATGTTAATTTTGTATCTAATGCAATATTTAACATATTAATAATAAGGTACATTAATGAATATGAAAACTAAGACATATGAGAGTTTTTACCTTATCCAAATCTATGGTTTTATTGCTTTTATTGATTTGATAACGATGGTGAAAAGAGGAAAATCGAGGAAAAAGGGTGTCAAAACAAAATAGTTATGGAACCCTATAGATGGGAAGGGCCTACAAGATGCCCACTCAGTTGTGATAATCAAGAGTCAATGACACATATTTTCATGGATTGTGTTTTTCCACATGCAATGTGGGGAACAATCTTGTTTGAGGAGGCTTGAGCGAGGACATGGTTGGGTAGGTTGTTGGGGTAATGCCTCATAGACTAGAAAAAAACCACAACCTTGGAACATATTTACAGCTTTCCAGATTTGTTCCTTTATACTATTTGGTTACAACATGATATAACCATATTTGACAGTCATGCCTAAATATATGACAAGTGGTGCAAAAAATAAAAACATCAATGGAGGAACTCAACATAGAAGGTATAAAGAAGAAGAACAAAATTCCAATTGGGCCCATGATAGATACTTCGAAGGCTTGGGCATTTTTTGATGGAGTCAAAAGTCTTATTAGGGTTGTGTGTGAAGTGGGAGTTTCATTTCACCTAAACAACCATCACACTTTCCTTCTTAGCCTGGGGCTAGAGCCTAGAACTAATAATAAAGAAAAATAATTTGGGTTTTGGCTTGTATTTAACTTTGAAATGTCCAAGTCCATGGGGTCTTGGATAGATTGTAATCGGGTACATTATTAAGGGACTCCTAGATGTTAACTCATTGGTTCAATTCCCCATCCCATTTGGGTGTTATTATTAGACATGACCATGATATAGCATCATTGTTGTTGAACTTAAAATAAAATGATAATAAAAAATAAAAACTTTGCAATTTCTAAACAAGTGAAGTGCTTACAAATATCTGGTGATTCTTGAGTGGTTATTTATTGGTTCTTGGGAATCAGTGCATTACACAATTTGGCTTTAAATCCTTAACAACAAATAATTTTCCAATCACAAGAATTGTTTTACGAACTAGAGGTATCGCATATCCATGGGGAACACAAATTTGATGTGAACAGGTGATCAAAGGAAGAATTACTGAAACCTATTGGACATTTAGTGGTTACAGAAAAATTCGTTCATGTTTTTGAGGTGAATGCAAGTAACATTTCTTGAAATTGAAGTTGTTGAAATAATTGGAACCTTGCATGTTTTAATGTTTGACTTTTTTAGGTTTTGGATTATTAGAATGTCGTAATTCTTGATAGACATTTACGAGAGATTGTAATTGAACAACATTTTGTATACTTCGTATTCAATGAAATAGCAACTATACAATTTTTTTCTTGGAATATGTATATATATAGTTAAACATATATACATTTTAAAAAAATGGAACAATACTTTTTACCATGGAGATATATCCCCACTTTACCAAGAGATTCTTAATATGTAAATAGACTTTGTTACAATACCATGAGTCAATACCATGGCTTATCAATACCACAACCCAAAAAACCATAACTCGCTTCATATGGCACTTGTCCATGTGACATTTTTTAATTAAACAATTTAATTAAAAGAGAAAAAAAGGCATAACTACTTTGGAGATCAATCTCAACTTTTAATTTGTGTATACTACTATGAATATTCTAGAATATTCCATGGAGGTTAAATCCATACCATCCACCTAATAATTATAGATAATTAAATTAAAATACTCAAAACCTAATCCAAAATAAATGTGCCTATCAAGGTAATAATCATTTGGTGGATGGTAGGGATTTAAACCAATGTAATATTCAAGAATATTATTAATAATAGTCAGAAATCAAAGGTTGAGATTTATCTCAAAAGTAGTTGTGCTCTTTCAGACATTTTAATTGAATTTATTAATTAAAAAAATAGCATGAACATGTGTTATTAGAACATAACTTTCTTTTTGGACATGTGGTATTAGTAAGCCATGGCATTGGTCCATGGAATTGTAACAAAGTATATCTGCAAGTTAATAATCTCCATGTGGAAGTGAATCTACATGGTTATGAATGTTGTTACATGTTTTTTTAAATGTGTGTGTGCACATTTAACTCATAAATTAAATATTTTAATAAAATAATAATAATAGATTAGTTAATTTTTATGATTTTTTTAATCTTGGCAATGTGAGATGTACTATAAGTGTTTTGATTTCTATCCACCTTTATGTCTTACACTAACATGAGTTATTATTTTTTTGGCATGCGGTATTAGTAAGCCAAGTTATTGGCTTATGGAATTGTAATAAAGCTTATTTACAAGTTAAGAATCTCCATGATAAAGTGGGAGGGAATATACATGGTTAAGAATCTTGTTACATGTATGTTATAGGCCATTTTGTCGCTTCTGGTCAATAAGCATTCAAACGGGACCAATTCACATCCTTCAACATATTGTCATCATCCCTACACAAATCCCTAAGCATGACTATGTTGAATCCCTGAGTTTCTACTCTTAATTGCTAAGTTTCCAAGATTTTAAGTCCCAGCGCACCATGGCCCTTTAGGAACTAGTGTTGACTATCGGGTTTACCCTCTTTGCACCTCCGTTGATCACCACCAGGTTACTCATTCTTGGGGGTGCATTGATTCTATAAATTCGGGAAAAATAAAAAGAATCCTAAAGCTTTCTCTTCCAAAAGATTCCTGAGGTTGTTTCAACCATTTACCTTGGATAAGTCTTGAATCCTACATGACCCTACCATGGAGTTTTCACCTCTTATCCCTTGAGCTCATCTTCCCATCTCAAGTGGATCTCAAGCCTATATTGGTAAACGGATAAGAATTCATGAACGACCTCCCTCATATATATTTTTACTATCATCCATGGGCAAGGGGTTGGATTTTGGAGATTGATTCTACCCCCATGTTGTTTCTTTAAGAGTCATTATTCCATGCATTAGGGTGACATACAGGCATATTTTGTGGCAAGGAAAGGACAAGTCAACTTGGGGAGATCTTCTACAAGATCAACTCATATTTTTGGTTGTAACTCTCTCCATTTCTATTAATACAAAGAGTACAATGTTTTCCTATATATGATGTTATGATTTCATGTATCTCAATATTGTGTTGATCTATTGAACAATGTGATTGGATTATGCTACATAGATGTCATAGATCTCTGGATTGTGCTTTTTTATTGTGCATGTTCTAATTATAGCAATCAGAGATTGGATTGGAGTGTACAAGCCAAGGGAGGATTGAAGCTCATGACAGATCCCAAGTATGGTCACCAATTTGTTATACGAAATCTACGACTGTAGACAGATGTGTCTTCCCTAGGCATGGTGGAGTGACCTAGAACAACAAAAATCAAAGGGCACAATGTATCTTCGATCAAATTGGTCAATCACTTATTAGATTATGGCACGTCTTCTGATCCTTTACCTCATGAATTCCCTACCGATGAGAACACCATGGAGATCATGATACCAGACGATGCATCATGGGACAATCATCACCATCATTCTTCCTTGTTAGATTCCACACAAGTTAATCCTAATGACCTTTATCGACCCAATATCTTTGATCTCTCTATGCATCCTATTGTCGTTGTAGGTCCTTTTTCAAAATGGGGTATTGATTTCATGACATGTAACCCTTACTCGGTCTAGGGGAATGGATATATCATTTTAGCGGTTGATTACTTTACCAAATGGGTCGAGGCGATGCCTAAATTTAACAATATCAGTGAAACAATTGCATATTTATTTTTTAACCATGCCATCGCACAGTTTGGAATTCCACAATCCATAGTTATGGATCACGAATAGCATTTCTACAATCATATGATATCTGAACTGACTACCAAGCTGGGACTTTCCCATGAAAGTTCAACTCCCTACTATCCACAAGTGATTGGACAAGTTGAGGTTATCAATAAGGTTATTAAAACTATGCTTCAATGTACTAATAGGGGTCTATAAATCATACTGGAATTTGCTTCTTTTTGTTGCCTTGTGGGCATACTGAACCTCTTTTAGGAATGCTATCAAATTTACACCATTTCACTTGGTTTACAATTTGGAAGCTATCCTTCTGATAGAATGTGAGATTCTATCATTGAAACTGGATACAAAACTTATTCCTGCCATTTCTGCATAAGAGGAACATCTTTTACATTTGACACGCTTAGATGAGACATGGTGTAATGTCACTTTCACTAATAAATCTCATAAGATACGTATCAAGGCATTTTCTGACAAGAGTGTCAAGCCTCTGGTATTCTTAGAAGGAGATCTTGTTTTGCTTTAGGATCAAGAGTCTGATAAATTAGGTTTAGGAAAGTTCAAGCCAATTTGGCTAGGTCCATACATTATCAAATGTGTTCTTGCAAAAGGGGCTTGTGATGGAATTCCACTGGCACAGCCTAAAAATGGGTTATACATTAAAAAAACTATGCTTGACTTTGTGTAGTACATTGTTTGCATGTTGTATATAGGTGTGTTGAGTGTGTTTACAGTGTGTCCCTTCAGAATTTCCTTCGGTTTCTGTTAATTTTGTTTACATTTGGATTGTAGATGTTGGCATCCTTGGAACCATTTATTCGTTATCTTGATGATGTTAGTCATAGTACTCAGAACCTATCTTCCACATCGTGGGCCATATTCACTCCAGATGGTGAGTTTGTGAGTCTACAAGGTATTTGTCTCGATCACTCTACCAATAACATCATTGATTATAGCGCAATGATCGAACTACTATCTAATGATATTTCACATGGTATCTACCATATAGTAATCAAATTGGACTCACAACTTGTACTACTACATTTGACTAATGTCTGCTCAGTTAGAAGCCCAACTATGCTTTGAATGTTCTTAAGGTTCCTCCTTCTAGAAAGACTGCCTCTAAGTGGTTCAACTGCCTCTAGTAATGATCGTTCTTACAGGTAGTTGAACCATGTATTTTATGTTGATTTTCCCATCCTTGGTCAGTTGGGCTCGAGGTCTGCAATGAGTGGTGACATAATCCTTTATTGTTTCTCCTCCCCTTCTTATACCTGTGAAAGAGATGGGGGAACCTGGTTTAGATAAACTAGTCAATAAATATTTCTTCTACCTTTATCTTGAGAAAATGTGCTCCTAGTCTAAATTCCTACACTTGAGCATCCCATTATGTACAATATATTCAAGTAATTCCATCTATTGCCTCATTCCAGGAAGCCAGAAGAATTTTAGCAATCCACAATTTCTTAGTGGCTGGATGGTAGCAGGATCATTTGATGCATTCATATATTGTTCTTCATGTTCTCTTTCCCACCATATCAGAGTCATTTTGTATAAATAAAGTCCTACAACATCATAAAGAGACTCATTAGGATCAATTTCAAGCAAAAAACTTAATAAATTTTGAGAGAAACTAGTGGGACAAATTTGGGTTTTGTGCTCAACGCACCCCCCCAAGGGAGGACAGTGTATTGCAGCACTCCCTCCAATGTTAAGTCTCAACACTCAATGCACCTTTTGACCTCCTAGGGGTGTGTTATTCAAGGGGCGCAATATTTGTGCCCTAGAGCCTCCAAAAAACCAAAAATATGCATGAAACTGCAAAATGTCACCATGAGAAGAAAGAGAAAGGTCTTAGCTCCTATCTGGAAGTGATGGTGCCTAAAATGATCCTCTAGATTGACCGAAATTAGCTACAGAAGGTCAAGGGTAAAATCACTCAGAGCTCCAATGTCAAATGGTAAAAGTGAATTGTAATTTTAGATACTTATGGTCATTTCTCCATTATTTTATTCATATAATTTTTTGACCTTGTTACACTTCAATTTTATCACGAAACAAGTATTTTTAATCCTTTTGATGGTGTTTTGAGCAATTCAACAGTTGCTTAACGGATTTCTACATTTTCAGACTCAAGAGACTATCAACAAAAAGGAACCTTTGGAGTTTTATTTTTCGCCTCTTTTTCAAACTCTCTAAATATTAAAAAGATGTCAAGTTTTCACCTTCGTTGGACTCATTAAAACGTCAAATAGCGATGTAATTGTCAATTATGGCAGGACCTAACCACTCCTTCTTTGGGTTTGTTAAATATTCTCAGATGGATTCATCTTAAGGATGAACTTAAAGATCAAGCATATGTTATCCTCCTCAATCTTGTCAAAAATAAAGAGGTATTGACCAGTAATTTTTGGGTAAATTGGGAAAATGGGATACTCCACTTGTTAATGGCAGTGAGTCGCTCTTGAACATGACACTCTTCCACTTCATCTTCATGGTTGTTGGGTTGGGAAATATGCTTGTGTTTTGGTTTATCATACCTTTTCAAAGCCTCCTTTTTGGTTTTGGGTCAATGCTTCCAACTCCATTTCAGTGTCATCATTGTGTTCAAGAGAATTTATTTAGTTAATATCTACTAAAATACTCTTAATCCTTCATTCCTTGTTCATCATTCCTGATCCAGTTCCATATCAGCATCATTTTTATCATTTAGTCTCAAATTATCATACCCATTTTTTGTCATTGATAGGGGATACATCAAGACCCTCTTGTGGCAGGTCACTTCCTGTTGACATCATGTCGTTATCCAAGAAGTTGACTTAGAAACACCCCTTTGGTAGCTTGGTTCTTGCATACATCAATGGCAAGTTTCGTCGCTCTCGCCGATAGGCTTACATCATTGGCCTTCGACCAAATTTTTTTGTGTGGTGTTCGACATCAACTTAAACATTCACACCATACGGATTGTACTAGAGTACCTTCATATCCATTCACATCATCAGTGGTTTATTTCACATCTATTAACGGATTACATCATTGTTCGGTAATCAGATGGTGTCTACCATATTCGGATTTAGCTCATTAATTCGCATGGTTAGACTTGTTCATTGGTTGGTCGTGTGAACGAGATAAAAGACCCTGGATCTAGTTTTATCCATTTGGGCTGTGATTTCAGGAGAAATACAGGATCACAATGTATGATGGCTATGATCATACAAATAGTAATCCGATCATGGGCCCACCATCAGTCATCCTTGGACATGTCTTTTGGTTATTGTGCATGTAATGTTAACTTATGTGTTAAGCTTTGGTATGCCTCCCTTAACAAAGATATCATGATGTAAATGTATTTTAACGGATGATGCTCTCACTCGGTTGTTCTTGATCCTAACTTGTCACAAGGTAAATCAATTCAGTCATCAGTTTCCATTTATGACTTTATGCTTTAGGCGGAGATCTTTTATAGGCCATTTTGTCGCATCTGGTCAATAGGCCTTCAAACGGACCAATTCTGTAACACCCTCCTCACACATTTACCCAAGCAATAGGCCAGTTGGGGTAAACATGTGACAAGAGGCCACTATGATATGATTGCCACTATGATATGATTGGAACTCCTAGGTAACCTTAAGGAAATGGAATTGACAAAAAATCACACACAGTCATCCCACATCATCAACAGAACCCTCAGGAGACAAGTCAACCACTATGATAGCCTGTCCTTGGGTCCCATTATTGTTTTGGACCTCTTAGGCCATAGTTGCTCTCATGCTATGGGAAAGAGAGTGACTAGAAACCCAAATTCGCTCTCATAGGCCTGCCTGCCAGTGAATGTGGACTAGAATTGCTAGTTTTGTGCCCGTGACTCTAGGTTTTAAGGCCCTTTTTCAGGCCCGAAGCCCATCCCACTACCCATAATGGAATAATAGCTTGTAATTAAGAAAATTAAAGGAAAACAATGAAGCAAAAGCAATAATCCCAACAATACCTTCACCATACCCCTACTAGTTATGACAAGAATTCCGTCAAACATATTGCAAATAAGTAATCTACAGGTGTAATTCACAGCTATGAGCATAGGGGTCTTGTCTTATTTGAGATTCTCTATGAAGCATTGTCTCCTTGTCATATTAGCTTCCATTTCATCCATTAGGTGATAGATACATTGATCATTCAATAACAAGTAAGAACATGATGAGAGGCACACATGGCTGCTATCATAAAACACATACATAACGAGCATAATAGGGATAGAAATACCAATGAAATCACAATGATATAACCACATACAATCCACCATAATTCTCATAGAGATACAAGGACAAATAACCTTTCATTATTGATGCAAAATCCAAACTCGGGATAGGAATTCCATGTTCCACCCAACTGTAGAATGGCGGAGCCACATCTCTCTTCAGCAATTCTCCCTCGTGCCATATTCCAAGCATGAATGTGGGATCTCATAGAAAACATCAATCAAAACTTATCTAGGGCTTCTAGAGGCCATCCACCTCAACCCATAAAATAGTTATTCCACCTCTCAGTTGGACATCACAACACCATCATCAAATTAGTCTCCATCCAAGCCTTTTAGGACTTCCAAAGTGTTTTTCCAACCAAGGCTTCTAGAACTAGTAACTCAACCAATAGCTTATACAGGGCTTCAAGAGCATTTGTCCATCCAGGGCTAGTAACTCAACCCATCTAGGGCTTCCAAATCATTTTTACAACCAAGGCTTCTAGGACTAGTAACTCAACCCAAGTTGAATTGAGGCTTCTGTGATCCATAATAGTTGAAAGAATGACTTCGGCGTAAATCACATGTAGACAGACATTTGTCGACGCCTTTCGAACCAACTAGTGTGGTTCATCGCCAGGACAAGTTGAAGACACAGATCCAGCAAAGCATGTTAAATAGTCTGAGCAGAGACTCCAACAGCTAAATTCGAATAACGGCTAAATTTGACTGAAGGACCCAGGTCAAAAATATGATTATTATTTTAATATTGTTTTTTTTTTAATATTAATATTGTTAATATATTATTTCATTTATGGAAATAAGTAAAATTAGGTAAAACTAAATAAATAAGTGAATAGTATCAACAGTAAATTATTTGTTTAGGAATTTAGACTTCTGTGATCCATAACAATGATTAGAGAATTTTCGGCGAAATCACATAAATAATCATTTGTCGACGCGTTTCGAACCAACCAGTGTGGTTCATCGTCAGGACAAGTTGAAGACACCGATTCAGCTTAGCATGTTAAATAGTTTTAGCAGAGACTCCAACGGCTAGATTGATAACGGCTAATTTTGACCTTAGGACCCCAGTCAATTTATTTAATATTCTTGCTATATTTTTATTATTATTATTTCCCGAAATAAGTTAAATTAGGTAAAAAATTTATTTAAAATTATGTAAATAAATAAAATACTACTACTGGTTAGTAATTCATTTGTTTATTTAAATAGTTTATTAATAATTATAATTGTTTATATATTTTATAATAATATATTATAATGTTATAATATTAGGTTATTAAAATAATTTTAATGTTAGTTTATCAAGTATTATTTTTAAATTATTTATAATATTTTTAATGCATACAATATATATTCTATTAAAATAATAAGCAGAGAAGAATAATTCAACCTCCTTTCAATTCCATGGTTATTTGGAAGTACATTTTCAATTATTTATATATATATAAACCAAAATATTTATTATTTAATTAATTATTTCTTAAGTATTATTATTATAATATTTAAGTTTAAATATACCAATATATTAATAACAGTTAAATAAATAAATGTAATTAGGTAAATATATTAATACATGTAATGGTTCGAAATTTATTTATTAATTATCTTATTAATAGCTATTAATAAACCGAATATATATAATATTAGGTAATTAAGATAATAGAAGGGATTAAACTAATAAACTCATTCCATTATACTATTAGGTTGTTAAGTAAAAAGGTGAATATATAAAAAATATATTCAAAAGCCAAATATATATCAAAAATTATAATTAGGTAAATAATTAAAATCCTATAATGGTTGGTAATTTATTAATTTAATTTAATTGTTTATTAATCACTACATATATGAATATATATATTATAGTTATAATATTCGGTATATTAAGATGAATTAACATAATTTTAGCTTAAAAAGTTAATAATACCGCTGATGCTATCCCCAACAGCTAAAACCTATAAGAAAAGATCACATCCCAATGTTAAAAGGCGTTATGCTTAGCTCATAAACGAAGAACCAAAAATTTACTACGGACTAAAATCTAAAACACCAACTCTCTACTACCACAAAAATCAACCTCTAAGGGGAGGGAAAAGGAAACCATGAGACCTTAGAGATGAGGGAATGAGGAGGCTAGGAAGATAGGGCTAGGACCCAGCAACTGCTAATCTTCCAGCCATCATCCCTATTAAGATTTTGAGGCCTTTTCTTAATCTCCAGGGCCTCTGTAAATTTGCGATGGTGAAATTGCGCAACTTTAGCAATGACCTAAGCCTCTTCAATATAAACATGATGCTTAGTCTTCTCGGCATGTTCGGCCAGGGCTGAGGACTTGGCCCTTCCATGCCTTAAGTCCGACGAATGCTCGTTAATCCTTTGATTGATAGAGCAACCCGTCTCACCAATATATGGTGTCCCACATGAACAAGGAATGACATAGACGCCCTTCATGTCTTTAGGGTCAATAGGATCTTTTACAGACCGAAGGGAGCCACGGATAGTATTGAGAGGCCTAAAAGTTGCAGGCACATCATACTTCCTTAGAATCCTCGCAATCCTATCAGTGGTCCCTTGGATGTAAGGTAGGTTAACCCCCATGACACGATCTTTAGGATCTCTTCGGATTGAAGGCTCCTTCTTGGCCTTGAGGAAGGCTTTTTCACCCAGGTGTTTACTGTAGCCATTCTTCAAAAAGACATCTAGGAGATGAGCCTTCTCCGTTTCCAAGCTCTCTTCATCAAAAATTCTAACAGCACGGGTGGCAAGCGTGCTTAGAACCCCTAATTTCTGAGCGGGGAAATGATGGGAAGAAGCATGCAAGTATTGATCAGTATGTGTCTTCTTTCTAAACACCTGATGAGAAAAGGAACCATCCGCATTCTTAGAGATGAGAACATCCAAGAACAGAAGACAACCATTGTCTTCTTTTTCCATCGTGAATTTGATGGCGGCGGACTGGTTATTGAGATGACTGAAGAAACGGTCCAGCTCATCAGGACCATGAGACCAAACAACACCAGTGTCATCAACGAATCTTTTCCAAAGCTTCGGTAAGAGGCGAGAGGAGGCCAAAGCCTTGGACTCAAAATCCTCCATAAAGAGATTAGCGACGATCGAGGACAAGGGGGAGCCCATGGAAACTCTGCAAGTCTGCTCATAGAATTCTCCCTCGAAGCTGAAAAAGGTGGACGTAAGGCAAAGCTCAACCAACCGAGCCGTATCAGGGTCGGTGAGCTTATTAATTACCTTCATGGCCTCATTGATGGGAATACAAGTATAAAGAGAGACCACGTCAAAACTTACCAGAATGTCCTCGGGATCAAGCTTAATTCTCTTAAGATCATCAATAAAAGAAGCTGAGTCTTTGACGAAGGACTCAGTATGACCAACCAAGGGCCTCAACTTTACAGCGAGGAACTTGGCAAGGATGTAAGTCGGACCACCTATGGTGTTGACAATGGGTCTCAGGGGGACCCCTTCCTTATGGACCTTTGGAAGGCCATATATCCTAGGAGTGATGGGGTTTACCTCAATAAGCTTCTGGGACAGAGGATTAGTGGAATTTCACGACTTGATCGCAAGAGCGACCACTCTAGAAACCCTTTTAAGGGGATTTTTCGAAAGTTTCTTATAACTCCCACTATTACAAAGATGATCGAGCATCTTATTTCTGTAATCCTTTCTATCCGGGAGGACGGCAGCCCCACCTTTATCCGCTTTTAAGACCACGACATCACGATTTCCGTTCAAGGTCTTCAGAGCCTCAAACTCAGCCTTGTTGATATTGCTATGGGGAGGTTTAGCCCTCCTCAGGGCTATGGCACAATCCTACCTAATCGTGTCTTTAATCTTATCAGGAAGGTTCTTAATGCCACATTCTACATCGCAAATGATGTCTTCAACAGGAATTTTCCTGGGCGCTAAGGCAAAATTAATACATTTTCCTAAGAGACTAAAAACCGCAGGCAGAAAGGAAAAACTGGATAGATTTATCACCTTATTGCCCTGAGGGTGAGGACTCGAAACACTCACAAAATTACTCTTACTAACATCACTTCTATTAAAGTTATTATTCTCATTTAAAACTTTATTACCAAAAACCCTTTTATTATTACCAAAATTACTAAAATCACAACCTTTATTATTAATAACCATATTATCATCTTCTTTATTTAGATTAATACCCTTATACTTCATTGCCCTACCATCATAATTCCTATAGCTATTGGTACAACCTTTACTTATATTATCATTATGATTATTTTTCAAACCATCCTCACTAATTTTATTACCCTTGCCCTTAATATCATTCTCATTTTTAAAGTCTACATTCCTCTTAATATAAACCGAGCTTACGGCCTCATTACTCATATGATCCAAACCGCCATCCATAGAAACGCTCATATGGTTAAACTTACCACGAAGCACTGAATCTGAACATACGACGGGATCATGCCTCAAGCTATGCTCACCAGAAACGTTCAAACCGAAATCAGCGCGGTCTGAAACCACCGGGACCTCCTCATTTGAGTGAAATCGTCCATTACCAGCCACGCCCTGCCTCCTACTGATCGGCGAGCCAACAGCAATCTCCGCCGATCCATCGCTCATTGATTGCCGAGAGCAGTCATCTAAATCCGCTACCCTCATCCACGCTTTGCCGACTAGACCCGCCGAGACCTCCACACCCAAGCAAATTCACCCATCACCGCTTAGTACCTGCGGAGACTCGCCGTGACCTTCATTGACCGGAGAGAAACCTTCCAAATCCACAGCCCTCACACACGATCGGGACTGTCCAGAGTCGCCAGGACGCGTAACACTTGACCTACCAGCAAACTCACCCTGTGGAGACCGAGAACCCGCGCCGATCGAGGGAGGAGAGACCGGATCTACGCACGGACTGGACACGATGCTGCTCTCATCGATGGAACCCCAGGACAATAAGCCAACCTCCATGCTGCCCATCAACTTATCAGAGCCGGAAGAGGGAGGATCATGACACATCGATGAAGGGCCGCTTAAAACCCAGGACTTCAGGGAGGAGACCTGGTTAAACGAGACCCGACTGTCTGAACCAAGATCAGATAATAGACCCGAGTTCGAAGCCGAGCAACCAGAAAGCTTACTAAACTTAGCGGACTGCCTGAGCTTAAGCAACTCTTCCAATCTCAGGGACTTCAATGCTGAACAAGCATCAATCCTTGACCAGAGGGAAGCAGGGAAAAGATTTGACAGCTCCAGATGAGTAGCCAAAAAAAGCCTGGACAGATGATCCAGATCTTTCCTTACTCTGCAAATCTCAGATCTGACCAACCCCAAGCTAGCCTTCAGAAAAACACCAAGATTTCTAGGTATATTGAGGCTATGCTTAATCCGGGCAAAGCTAGGGATAACCAAGGAATCTCTGCAACGCTTAAGAAACACTAGATCGGATTTCAACCTTGTGACCTGCATGCGTGTCCGCTCGAAACGATGAACCTTCTTAGCAGCGGCTTCTCCGTGCAGGGAAATTATTAAGGAATTTAGACTTCTGTGATCCATAACAATGATTAGAGAATTTTCGGCGAAATCACATAAATAATCATTTGTCGACGCGTTTCGAACCAACCAGTGTGGTTCATCGTCAGGACAAGTTGAAGACACTGATCCAGCTTAGCATGTTAAATAGTTTTAGCAGAGACTCCAACAGCTAGATTGATAACGGCTAATTCTGACCTTAGGACCCCAGTTAATTTATTTAATATTCTTGCTATATTTTTATTATTATTATTTCCCGAAATAAGTTAAATTAGGTAAAAAATTTATTTAAAATTATGTAAATAAATAAAATACTACTACTGGTTAGTAATTCATTTGTTTATTTAAATAGTTTATTAATAATTATAATTGTTAGTAGTAGTAGTAGTAGTAGTAGTAGTATATTATATATATATATATTATATATATATATATATATATATATAATATAAATTGTTTAGTAGTAGTAGATATATATATATATATATTAAGGTTATAAAAATAATTTTAATGGTTAGTATATCAAGGTAATATATTTAAATTATTTAATAATTATTTTTAATGGTCATACAAATATATATTTAATTAAAATAATAAGTAGAGAAGAATAATTCAACCATCCTTTCAATTCCATGGTTCGTTTGGAAGTAAATTATTCAATATATATATATATAATATATAATATATAATATATATATATATATATATATATATATATATATATTAATTTATTTATTTAATTAAATTATTTCTTAAGTTCCCGGATGCGGGTGTTAGTTAGGCATTTATGGGCAAGGACGGCGGCATTTACAGCCAAGTGGCCGTCGCCTCAAGACACCTGGGCCGAAGGCTCTCGAAGCCGTCCGGCCAGCTTTAACTGCAGCTCCTCCATCGCAGCAACCGGTTTAATTGGCAGAGGGTCTGGTTCGATGCTTCGTGAGGTTTATCTTGCAGACGGGCGAAGCTCTGGTTCTCTGCAACCAGGCTTCATCCTGAGCATTGCAGTCAAATTCTGTTGCGGCCTTGTCGATTTGTGGGACAAGGTGAGTCCGAACTCCCATATCGCAGTGTCCCTGAATGCTCTGGCTCCCAGCTTCGTTTGCAGGGACCGGTTGGCTCGCTCCACCTGGTTAGTTGGTCGGGCCTGGCTTGTTTTATGTCTTGGCACAATCCATTTGCCGGCCCGAACTCAGTCTTGGGTGAATTATAGCGTTGGCTCTCTTTCGAGGCTACCCCAGTGCAATTCTGTCGACGTAGTGTGTGCAATATGCCGAGAGAACGACAGAGGGACGCCTGCAGAAGGGGGGGTTCGAGAGCCAAATCTTTGGCCTCTGGACCTCAATCCTCAGACTCCTCAGAAGGCACTCGCCCGCCACAGCAACGAGGAAGAGGGTGCGGCAGAGGGAGGTCTTTGGCATGCCCGTTCGGAGGTCATTCTGCCACTCGTTTCAGGCACACATGCATTCTGGATAACGTCGTTTATTTCGTCTCGGTGCGCATTGAAAAATGCGAGCACCATAACTGGCCGGGCGACCCAGCAGCTCCTCGTCCACCATTGTCTACCCGTGAGCAGCAATCTCAGCCTATGGCGACCGAGAGTGAAATGGCGAGGAACATTGCAGGCCCAAGCGGTGGAGGCACAGAACTTCAGAATTCTGACTCCAGCGCTTCAGAGTTCTCAGGCTGCCCGGTGGTGGAGGAGCCAGATGGCAAATTCATCCCGCCATCAGTGGAGGCGACACCCAGCCCTTACACCTAAGCTTGCCGCGTGGACGTCCAGGGGTTTGACAGCGGGTCGCTGGTATGAGTCAGTTTTTGTACACGTCAGTTATGCTTCTGAGTCTGTTATGTTTCTTTATGTCATGGCTTCTAGCCTGTGAGTCTGTAATGGTTATGTCAAATAGCGTCTGTAATGGTTATGGTCAAATAGCGTCTGTATTTCAGTTAAATTTGCATAAGAACCGAGTCTGTAAATCCTCCTCTGTGCTAGCAGGGCGAGGATGGGTCAACTTTTGCTGTTTTGAACACTATTATAGCTCTTGTCTGAGGTCCGAGGATAGCTCAATGAGCACAGGCTCAGACTCAATGTCTTCTTGTCCAGATTGCCGACCCATGGCGGCAAATGTAACCCAAATGTAATGCCGGCACTGTACTCTTTTTGTACCATAATAGAATTAGTCATATTTACAAAAAAAAAATTATTTCTTAAGTATTATTATTATAATATTTAAGTTTAAATATACCAATATATTAATAACAGTTAAATAAATAAATGTAATTAGGTAAATATATTAATACATGTAATGGTTCGAAATTTATTTATTAATTATCTTATTAATAGCTATTAATAAACCGAATATATATAAGTCGAACATGCCGAGAAGACTAAGCATCATGTCTATATTGAAGAGGCTCAGGTCATTGCTAAAGTTGCGCAGTTTCACCATCGCAAATTTAGAGAGGCCCTGGAGATTGAGAAAAGGCCGCAAAATCTTAATAGGGATGATGGCTGGAAGATTAGCAGCTGCTGGGTCCCAGCCCTGTCTTCCGAGCCTCCTCATTCCCTCATCTCTAAGGTCTCAGGGCTTCCTTCTCCCTCCCCTTAGAGGTTGATTTTTGTGGTAGTAGAGAGTTGGTGTTTTAGATTTTAGTCCGTAGTAAATTTTTGGTTCTTCGTTTATGAGCTAAGCATGGCTGACTTTTAACTTTGGGATGTGATCTTTTCTTATAGGTTTTAGTTGTTGGGAATAGCATCAGCGGTATTATTTTTTTAAGCTAAAATTATGTTAATTCATCTTAATATACCGAATATTATAACTATAATATATATATTCATATATGTAGTGATTAATAAACAATTAAATTAAATTAATAAATTACCAACCATTATAGTATTTTAGTTATTTACCTAATTATAATTTTTGATATATATTTGGCTTTTGAATATATTTTATATATTCACCTTTTTACTTAACAACCTAATAGTATATTGGAATTAGTTTATTATTTTAATCCCTTCTATTATCTTAATTACCTAATATTATATATATTCGTTTTATTAATAGCTATTAATAAGATAATTAATAAATAAATTTCGAACCATTACATGTATTAATATATTTACCTAATTACATTTATTTATTTAACTGTTATTATATTTATATTTAAACTTATAATTGTAATAATAATATTTAAGAAATAATTTAATTAAATAAATAAATTATTTTTGTTTTTATGATTTTAATTATAGATATATATATTTGATTACTATTAAATAATTGAATAATTTACTTTCGAACGAACCATTAGAATTGAAATGATGATTGAATTATTAGGGTTCTTCTCAACTTAATATTATTTTAATTAGAATATATATTGTATGACATTAAAAATAATTATAATAATTTAAAATATAGTTACCTTGATATACAACCATAAAATTATTTTAATACCTAATATATAACATATTATAATATATATTATATAGATAATATAGATTACTTAATAAACAATTATAATTATTAATAAAACTATTTAAATAAACAAAATTGAAATTACTAACCAGTAGTGTATTTTATGTAATACATAATTTTAAATAAAAAATTTACCTAATTTAACTTATTTAGGAAATAATAATAATAAAAATATAGCAAGAATATTAAATAAATTGACTGGGGTCCTAAGGTTAGAATTAGCCGATATCAATCTAGCCGTTGGAGTCTCTGCTAAAACTATTTAACATGCTAAGCTGGATCGGTGTCTTCAACTTGTCCTGACGATGAACCACACTGGTTGGTTCGAAACGCGTCGACAAATGATTATTTATGTGATTTCGCCGAAAATTCTCTAATCAAAATTATTTATTTATTAAAATACTAACATTAGGTTGTTAATATAAACTAAATCTAATAATATTGAAATACTTATTATTTATTATTT
>APFE030344330.1:10832-61714 GCA_000404065.3 Pinus taeda | reverse complement strand
ACATAAATATATATATTAATTAAAATCATAATATTAGGTCTGGATTTTTCATTTAATAATAATTTTAATGTTTAGTATAAAAAGTAATTTATTAATTAATTACTTAATAATTAAAAAGTTAGTAAAATAAATAAACAAATATATAATAATTAAAATGGTTAGTTCAAAAGGCAATATATTTATTTAATTAAACAATTTATTAGATATTATTAATATAAAGTAGGATGTAAAATTAGGTTAGAAAATAATAATAATACTAATAATAATAATGATAATAATACTAATAATAATACAAATAAGAGGTTAGAAGAAGATAAATAACCAAATGAATAAATCGTACTAATAATAATCAACCCAAGTTGTTACAAGGCTTCCAAAGTGTTTGTCCAACCAGGGCTTCCAAGACCAATAACTCAACCCAAGCTGAGGAGCATGAGAACCAACCAAAACAAAACATTTGAAGTAAACCCACAAACTCCATGGCTATCCAGGAAATAAAAAGGCTAGGAAAATCCACTGGCAACCCAAGAAATCCTCCATGGTAGTGACAGATCATAACCAAGAAACCACATGCATGTGCCATGCATGCCAAAACTAGTGAAAAACATACATGCAACTCGATACCTACAAGCACAACTGATGTAGTTGATGATCTCAATGCCCTCTTGTGCTTTCCTGCTCTTCCTTTTCTTCCTGCTCTTCCTTTTCCTTCTTGCTCCAAGAATCAAAGTATGCCACACCCTCCAAGATTGCTCCAAGAAAACTCTAAGTCTCCAAGAGTATGAGAGAGAGGGAGAGAGAGAATAATGAGAGAGCTCCAAAACTTAATTAACCAAGCCTTGCCCACTGATCCTCAAAAGCCTTTTTAATAGTGAGGCCTGTATTTTCGTCATTTTCCATTATTTTGCTTCATTTTCCTCCTCACATGAAACCTATGACGTTTCACCTTCCTTTTCTCCTAATTTCCATTATTTTCATAAATAAATGTGCCAAAATATTTTTTTTCCTCTTTAATGCATTAGCCATTGCCTTTGCTAATTTCCTTAGCCATAAACAACCAAATGAACACCCATTAGGATGTCCTGCCTAGCATTCAACTTGGAATATGTGTCCCATCACCATGGCCTTTTATATTTTTACATGAGTTTTTAACCAGGGCTGTTATAGAACCCTCCCCCTTGGGGGAACACTGTCCTCGATGCTCAATGACACCTATAACCAACAAGACTGTTGAAAATGAAACATAATTCCCATCAAGCTTTATAACATATCTTGTTGCGTTATTTTTAGTGACCATCTTCTAAACCAAAAGATCATGACGACATGACAAGGTACCGCATAATGGAGCTTTATAACACAACTTATTACAGTATTTACAATAACCACATATACACATATACACATCTACTAAACCAGAAAATAAGATAATATGATGCCCATATCAATCAGCAAGGGAATTCAAAGGCTCACACCTCCACTCTCAAAGTAGTACTAGGATTCAACTCCTTCCCAAGAATTCTAGAATCCACTGTTGTTGGGGCAAAGTGATTGCCTGTCATTTAATTTGTCAACCTGAGGGTTTCATAAACTTTTGAAGCATGCGTGCACTGTATGTGCTAGAAATTGTCTTTTAGTTTAGATCAATCTAACTACAAAATAACGAAAATGAATTCATCTAATCTGTGAAATCAAATAATGAAAATGAAATTCAACTAACCTGTGAAATCAAAAACAACTAATGTATACTTAGTTACTCCAGCATTCATTTATGAAATGTTACCTTCTTGAGATGATGTGTAAGCAACTATTTATACTTTAACTTCTAATGTCCTAGAAAATCAAGTAAAGTGTGTGGAAAATAACTCAGTAATTGCATGTATCAAATATTCAACCATTCAATCTTGAAATATGATTAAATCAATTTCTTAGAATGATCTTTAGGAATATCAGTTAAGGCAATTAAATGAGGATCTTAGAAGCAAATATAAAAGCATGAAAAAGTAAAGCTCAATGATTGCATAGGTTGAACATTCAATCACCCAATTTGAAGTCGCCTTCTTAGCCTAATCCTTTATTCAATTATACAACGAATTGATGGTTTGATCTAAGAAAGTAAATAACAGAACATGAAAGGAACTAAATAACTATGAGCCCTTGCCTCAAACTTAATCCAATTAGAAAATACATAAATCTTCCCTATTGAAATGCTTTTAGAAAAGCAAAGATTACATATTCATTCCAAAACTAATACTAAGAAAGCAAATGAACTTTACTCTATAAAAGCAATTAAATCTCACAATCATTAGATGGCCATTCCAATGGTGTATGAGGATGGCAAGTGAAGAAGCTCCATATGCAAGCAAAACTAAATCTTCAAATCTCCAAGTATAAGCTCCAAATTCTCTAGTAAAAACATGAGCATTTCTCCCACTTTACACATGCCTTTCAAAGGAGAAGGCTCTCCTATTTATATAAAAACATAAGAAGCTACCCTATTTAATGAGGATCCACTAAAATCTCATATAGTTACAACCAAATAGCTCATAATGAAACACATATCCCCTAACTGTCTCATAGAGTTCTAATCCAAATAAGAAATGATGAGACACCTCATAGAGTTACAATCCAAATAGGACACATATCCTTCTTTGACCTTTATCCAAATCTCCTTTGAAGGGAATTCGAAATTGAGCATTGGAGACCACATAAGGGTGCCTTGGAAGCTTCCAAATGACCTACACATGTCATGAAACTCAAGCCACATATATAGATACATGAAACCATGTTAATTTCCTAGTTTTTAATCATAAATTCACTTTAAACACATAAAATAAATAACTTTGGTAAATAAGGATCCTAACCCATATATTTATGAAAATGGTGGCTAATGAAAGGTTATACAGTTATGGAGTTGCAACATGTGAGTGAAATGGTGACGATAAAGTGAAAGTGGATGTCATTTTGAAGACATTTTGGAGGCCTAACAACTACCACATTCAAACTGCATCCAATGTCTAGCGCTATAACCATGTGCCACTTGTCCTCTCAGTGAATAGTTATTGGCTCATTATTTCAAGGTGCACTCCCAATGTGAATTTGATTCCATATGAAAATGCTAATGACCAAAACAAATCCATCCCCAGTCTTCTCTTCTCTTCTACATAGTCCCTCAGGAAATCTGGTCAACCCTTCCGTGCAGTCACTCACCTTCCACTGGAACCCCCATCCCGGAAAATCCATCCCTTGGCAAGGCTTCCCCGCATTGGAAGATATAAAAACCAAGGCATACACCTGCCTCAAAACCATCATACCAGTCATAGCATACTCCTAGCAATCAATGGACACAATTGGATACCAGTGTCCCACAATGGCCCTGTTCCTGAAGTGCTTTACCAACATATTGCTGCATATTCCAATTCTTTTCACTACTGCTATTGATTCTTGCAGTTGATTTTTAACCACCCAACCATGAATTTATGTGCTTCCTGTACCAAGCACATAACTTCCATTAGATTCAATATAAATTTAAATAACTTCAAATCATACCTCATTGGTAGCTCGTCAATAAGGTACACTTACAATCATGTTTACTTCCTGTCATGACAAGTCAAACTAGCATCATGTATAAAAACATCTCATCGTGTTAGCTCAAAACATAACCATCATAGATCAAAATCATAAATCACATGTAACCATCATAAACCAAAATCATAGATCGAATGTAATCATCATAGACTAGAATCATAAATCATATGCATAGGAAAATTGAAATACAATACTAATACTTATCCTTCATTTATTCTTACTTCTGCCTTTGTTCTTTTGTACACACACTGGATTGGTTTCCACACCCAGCAAACACCCAGTGCCTGCTCCTCCACTAGGTGCACATACGCATAGTGTGCATCACACACATACAACCACACACACTATACAACACCATGCAATGCATGCACCTATACCTGACATATAACACATACACCTAGAGCCAGTGTACATACCTATACATGCACAATGTACATCATAAGACATTCATCTGAACACAACATGCGACACCACAAAATGCATGCACGTACACCCAGTATACAACACAACTCATACACCTACATCTGTTGTACAACATAATACATGCACCTACACCTGATGTACAACATAACACAAATACGTGTCTAGAGTGCAACACAATGAATGCATATGTCACGATACCATGACTACGCACTGCATATACATAGTATCACATGCCCGCAACACAACATGTATGACATGCACTCGATCACACACATACACCAATACCACATGTACCAAGCACCACCTGCACAACGTGTGCACAGCATCACATGTACACGGCACCACCTTCACAACGTGTACAGAACGCCATATGTACACCGCACCATTGTACAACATGTACACAGTACCACATGCACGACATGTATGCGGCACCACATGTACACAACGCCACATGCAAGACATGTACACAGCACCACCTGCGTACAATGCCACTTGTATAACATGTACATGGCACCACATTCACATAGCACCACTTGTACAATCATGTACACCACACCATATGTACATAGCACCACATGTACAACATGCATGTGACACCACTTGTACATAGAATTGCATTTCCATCATGTACATAGCAGCATTTGCACACAGCATTGTATATCCAACATGTGCATAGCACCATATGCACACAACACCGCATGTCCAGCATGCACACAATACAATATGTACACAATATCTCATATCCAACATTTACCTAGCACCATTTATACCCAACATTGCATATGTAACATTCACAAAACATTATCTATACCACCTTATACTTAATCATTGCATAAAAAACATGTACACACACTATATATGCACATCACCACATGCGCACAACATCATAGTTGCAACATAGACAACAGTAGTACCACATATCCAAAACTGCACTATCTCTACCAACCAACCTTGCTCCCAATGTCTTATCCATGCTCATCCCAGCATGTCGCAGAGCACACTGCTTTCATTTCGTTGATGTATCCCTTGGTATAACCTGTCTGTAATATAGACATAATATAATCATATAATATCACCTCATAACCATATGATACTGACCTCATATATTTGTCATGACTACTCTTCCCAATTGATTCCTAATAAGACCAGGAACCTCTTCATGTCATTTTCCTACATAAATAATCATTCCTCCATAAAAATGATCCCTGACAACCCTATTAGACAGCGACACGAATACATAGATACATACATATATAATCATTAGCATAAAACAATCATCATTTTGTCAGACAATGACATACATACATAAATGTATACATGTATAAACATCAGCATAATCATGATCATAACATAATTACCAGATAACATAAGGTCTATGTTAAGATAACTTCCTTATTTATGCATAACAATGGTTCCCAACATAGCCAAGACATTTAATGCCTCAGATCTATTTACTCTACCCTTTTGGTTACCTTTCTCGTGTCTGTACTACCACTGTCCATTTACCATAATGGACCCAACCAGTCCAACTGACTTTCATAGTCTTACCTTCCATTGCGCTTATTCATGCACTGAGCCTCATCTGTGTGTTACATTACCTGTTGGGTGCCACACATCTCTCCCAAGCTCCATCAACTTTCCTCTTTCCCAATCAATTCCCAATACACTCAAAACAAAAAAAGACAAGACAAGAAACAACCATGAAACCAATAACGACACCATAACCCAAGTGGCATGGCTATGCACAAGATGAAAACAAAACCGCAATCAAGCACCAAAATACCAAAAGCACAAGGCTGGCAACAAACACCATGACTCAATCCCCATGGTTCCCAAGGAAAGATCGACCTGAGCCTTCTACAAAATTTCATCGAAATTTATTTTTCCATGCCATCCCCTGCATCATACTTCCATAAACACATAATTGTTAGTGTATATATTACATAACAATACACCAATTACCTTATCTTGTTATGCCAAGCATGTTGCATTGTAGTTGAACACATCTATGTCATGTCTCAAGGGACTCCAATTCCCTTGACAAATATACCTATAACTAGAAACCGGTTGATATACCTATCAAGTACATGTTCATGAATCTATCATGTATCCACATAATGTCAGACAAAATCAAGGTTAGGAAGACTTCATGTATGCAAAGCACTAATTCATTCAGAATTAGAGTTTCCAAACATATCCAAAGGAATTCTTGTCCAATTCCTTTCTTTTACCCTTTTTAACTTGCTGTAATTCGAGGCTTACTATGTGTTGTCACATCACCCAACTGTTAGTGATATAAACACATCAACTATTACCTTTTCAGGCTAATACCAGCATGCTTCCTACAACTGCTCACACATGTCAACCACATGTTCCAAATATCAAGACAATCATATCTATCAATTGAAATCAACCTTTACCATGACTAACAAACATGTCATAATCCATAGTCATTAGACATAATGCTACACCTATCACCTACTACACTCAAGTACCTATCAACTACCTCAACACATATGTATTAGTAAAATCATCTTAAAAGAAGATCATTGGAACATATACTCATATTATGCAATTCATCAAACATTCAACCAACTTGCAAACATACCATGTTAAATGAATCAACCAGACGACGTAATAGACACCAAACATTTGAAAACTAAATAGATGACATAATCAAACAATCAAACCCTAAATAGATGACATAAGAAAGCTCGCACCTTAATGTATCACAGGGGAGGCTATATTGTCTACACAATCAATCTCGTTAGCATGATATAACTTCACAACATATCAACTCAAACATAAATAAGATCATGATATCCATACACTAACTAACTAACATGTTCACATCATAAACTCATAAGAATTTATCATTTATGCATAGCAATCACATATGTACAATCAGTCTAAATTAGTAATATAGTAAGTTGACTCATACCTGAATGTCGTAACCCTATCCATCTGCATAGGCCGATCCAATTTAGCATGATACACATGACATCAACATCTTAATGAAATAACTCTAATCATCAAGTTACTAGCATAGAACAACCATAAGCTATATATCATGCTCATTGACAACATATAACCTAATCGTCAAGCTAATGGTCATATAACAACAACAAGTTAACCTATAACATACTCATCAATCAACATATAACATAATCATCAGGTTATCTAATATAAAACAACAATAGAAATGCATACAACTACAAGTTACTATCATTCTTGACTATTCAACACATTTTCATATTACTACACTAATAAACTAACATCTATCATGAATGTAACCATAACATCAAAAGACATCTACATAAACCTAATGTATATAAACCTAATTCATATGAAAATCCTTAACTTACATACTTGCATGCCAAACATACAATACCTGTATGACGACCTATTCTGACCCCAAAGTCTAATGTTGCAACCTCATTACGATGATCTGCATTTCCTGCTCTATTTCAACGAACACATTAGCATCATAACAACCAATAATGTCATGATAACCTAAAATGCATATGATGACTTCACAAGGCATATTTGACCTACTATTCATGCATAACTATAGCCAAGACCATACATGCATAACAACTTCATATACACATATAACACATGAGTACAAAACCATATACACACCATTCTAGCTAGAGTCTCGTCATCAATGCATGACCATATCAACTACATAAACCATGACCTCATGCATGACAACAACAACCACCTCACGTGCACTTGATAAAATGTGAAAACTAACATGCATAAAAATGCATAATCAACCATTCACACATGAAGACATAATCCATGACAACACCTTTAACCTTCACATGGTGACATCACTACAACCATGATCAACACCATGTAAGTGCAATAATCACATGGACTACATACATAAGGAACACATACGCAACCAATCATGAATGCATGACTAACACACAGCCGAAGGAGAGTGTAACCACCCTCTGATACCATTCTGTAACAACCTCCTCCTACATTTACCCAAGCAACCGGCCAGTCGAGGTAAACATGTGATGAGAGGCCACTATGATATGATTCGAACTCCTAGGTAACCTTAATGAAATGGAATCGATGAAACATCACACACAGTCATCCCACATCATCAATAGAACCCTCAGGAGACAAATCAGCAACTATGACAGCATGTCCCTGGGTCCCACTATTGTTCTAGACCTCTTAGTCCATAGCCGCTCTCTTGCTATCGGCAAGGGAGTGACCAGAAACCCAAATTCACTCTCATAGGCCTGTCTGCTAGCGGTTGTGGACCGGAATTTCCAATTATGTGCCAGCAACCCTAGGATTTAAGCCACTTTTCCAGGCCGAGAGCCCAAGCCACTTCCAAAAATGGAATGATAGCTTGAAATCAATAAAAGTACAAGGATTTAATGAAGAAAAATGAATAAGCCCAACAACACTCTAAACAGACCCCTACTAGCCATGATAGGAATTTCATCAAACATATTGCAAATGTGTAATCTACAAGTGTAATTCATAGTTCTAAGCATAGGGGTCTCATACTTATCTGATATTCCCTATGAAGCATTGTCTCCTTATCACATTAGCTTCCATTTCATCCATTAGGTCATAGATACATTGATAATTTAATAACAAGTAAGAACATGATGAGAGCCACACAAGGCTATTGTCATAAAACACATACGTAACCAACATAATATGGATAGAAATAACAATGAAATCACAGCCATATAACCACATATAATCCATCATAAGGCTCATATAGATACAAGGATAAATAACCTTTCATTACTGATGCAAAATCCAAATCAGGGATGGGATTTCCACGTTCCACTAGATCATAGAATGGTTGAGCCACATCTATCTTCAGTGATTCATCCCCGTGCCATATTCCAAGCATGAATGTGGGATCTCATAGAACACATCAATCAAAACTCATTGAGGGCTTCCAGAGGCCATCCACCTCAACCAATCAAATAGTGATTCCACCTCATGGTCGTACATCACAACACCATCATCAGATTAGTCTCCATCCAATCCTTCCAGGGCTTCCAGAGTGTTTGTCCAACCAAGGCTTCCAAAACTAGTAACTCAACCCACAACTTATACAGGGATTCTAGAGTGTTTGTCTAACCAGGGCTTCCAGGACTAGTAAATCAACCCACCTAGGGCTTCCAGAGTGTTTTTCTAACTAATTCTTCGAGGACTAGTAACTCAACCCAAGTTGTTATAGGGCTTCCAGAGCGTTTATCCAACTAGGACTTCCAAGACTAGTAACTCAACCCAAGCTGAGGAACATGAGAACCAACCAAAACAAAACAATGAAAGTAAACCCACAAAATCCATGGCTATCCAGTAAATAGAAAGGCTAGGAAAATCCATTGTCAACCCAGGAAATCCTCTATGCCAGTGACAGATCGTAACCAAGAAACCACATGCATGTGCCATGCATATCAAAACTAGTGAGAAAAACATACATGCAACTTGGTACCTACAAGCACAACTGATGTAGATGCTGATCTTGATGCCCTCTTATTCTTTCTTGCTCTTCCTTTGCCTTCTTGCTCCAAGAATCCAAGTATGCCACACCCTCCAAGAGTGCTCCAAGAAAATTCTAATTCTCCAAGATTATGAAAGAGAGAGAGAATAATGAGAGAGCTCCAAAACTTAATTGACCAAGTCTTGACCATTGATCCTCAGAAGCCTTTTTATTGATAAGGCCTTTATTTTCTTCATTTTCCATTATTTTCCTTCATTTTCCTCCTCACATGCAACATGTGACCTTTCACCTTACTTTTCTCCTAATTTCCATTATTTTCATAAATAAATGTGCCAAAATACCTTTTTTTCCTCTTTAATGCCTTAGTCATTGCCTTTGTCAATTTCCTTAGCCATAAACAACCAAATGAACACCCACTAGGATGTCCTTCCCACCATTTATCTTGGAATGTGTGTCCCATCATCATGGCCTTTTATATTTTTACATGAGTTTTTAACTAGGGTTGTTACAAATTCACATTCTTCAACATATTTTCATCCGCCCTACACAAAGACCTAAGCATGACTCTCCTAGATCCCTGAGTTTCTTCTCTTGATTGCTGAGTTGCCAAGGTTTTAAGGCCCAGCGCACTCATTGCTATCCAGGAAATAGCAAGGCTAGCTAAATCCACTGTCAACCCAGGAAATCCTCCATGCTAGTGATAGATCATAAATACGAAACCGCATGCATGTGCCATGCATGCCAAAACTAGTGAGGAAAACATACATGCAACTCGGTACCTGCAAGAATAATTGATGTAGTTGTTGATCTCGATGCCCTCTTACGCTTTCCTACTCTTCCTTTTCCTTCTTGCTCCAAGAATCCAAGTATGCCACACCTTCCAAGAGTGCTCCTAGAAAACTCCAAGTCTCCAAGAGTAAGAGAGAGAGAGAAATGAGAAAGCTCCAAAACTTAATTGACCAAGTCTTGCCCACTCATCCTCAGAAGCATTTTTATTAATTAGGCCTTTATTTTCTTCATTTTCCATTATGTTCCTTCATTTTCCTCCTCACATGAAACCTGTGACCTTTCACCTTCCTTTTCTCCTAATTTCCATTATTTTCATAAATAAATGTGCCAAAATACATTTTTTCCTTTCTAATGCCTTAGTCATTGCCTTTGTCAATTTCCCTAGCCATAAAAAACCAAATTAACTCCCACTAGGATGTCCTACCCCCCATTCAGCTTGGAACACATGTCCCATCACCATGGCCTTGTATATTTTTACATGAGTTTTTAACCAAGGTTGTTACAAATTCACATCCTTCAACATATTTCCATCATCCCTACACAGAGCCCTAAGCATGAATCTACTAGATCCCTATGTTTCTTCTCTTGATTGTTGAGTTTCCAAGCATTTAAGGTCTAGCACAGCCTGGCCCTTTAGGGAGTTCACTACCAAGTTGACCCTCTTTGCACCTTCATTGATCACCAGCATGTTGCTCAACCTTGGAGGTGCGTTGATTCTAGAAATTCGGGAAAAATAATAAGAATCTTGAAGCTTCCTCTTCCATAATATTCATGAGGTTGTTTCAACCATTTACCTTGGATAAGAGTCTCAAATCCTATCAGATTCTACCTTGAAGTTTTCACCTCTTATCCCTTGAGCTCATCCAACCATCTCAAGTGGATCTCAAGCCTAGATTGGTAAATGGATAAGAATTCATGAACTCCTCCCTCATCTATATATTTATAGCCATCCATGGTAAGGGGTTGGCTTTTGAATATTTATTATGCCCTCACGTTCTTGATTTAAGAGTCATTATTCCATGTATTAGGGTGACATAGAAGCATACCTTGTGGCAAGGAAAGGACAAGTCAACTTGGGGAGCTCTTCTACAAGATCAACTCCTATTTTTGGTTGTAACTCTCTCCATTTCTATTAATACAAAGAGTAGATTGTTTTCCTATATATGATGTTATGATTTCATTTATTTCAATACCAATTTGATCTATTGAATAAAGTGATTAGATTATGCTACATAGATGTTGTAGATATTTGTCTTCTGTTGTTTGATTGTGAAGGTTCTAATTATAGCAATTGAAGCTAAGATTAAAGCATACAAGACGAGGAAGGAGCAAAGACCGCAACATATTCTAGGTAGGCCTCATCCCATCATTCAATTACTTTAAGGAATACATTGTGCCCTTTGCTTTCTACTGTTCTAGGTCAATCCACCAAGCCTAGGGAAGACACTTTTTTCTGTAGCCGTAGATTCCATATAACAATGTATTTTAAAATGTAAATAAATATATATGTGTGTGTGTGTGTTTAATTCATCAATTAATTCTTTTTATAATTAGTAATAATAATAATAATAATTTAGTTTAGTTAATTTTATGATGTTTTATAGTTATAAGTATTTTGATTCCTATCCTCATTTATGAGCCATTTAATTTATATTGTTACCCTAGTTTTTATATTATTTGTATAGTTTGAGTGTTCATTAAGAACATGTGTTTCCATTCCAATAATTCCAACCTTTCATGCTCACTCGATAGGTTTGAATCATATATAGTGTAGTAAATGTTAATCATCATCATATTTTTTCCAAATGTGATTTTTGGTCAATTTTACTTGAAATTTGACACACATGTGTTGGAATTGCATATTTGAATTGTAGCATGTACAATGAGTGCTTCAAGGGTTTTTTAGGGGACTAAATCAACTTATGTATTCAAAAATGCAATTTAAACAAAAAATTGTTACAATTTTGTCAAAAATTGCATTGCATGATTGCAATGAAATGGAGAAAAGCGTGTCTATGTAAAATAATAATCACTCTTAAATTTATTAAAAAATTTCACTATTAAATATCAAGAGAAACATGTAACAAATGGAAAAGAATCCAAATTATAAAAATATTCAACACAAATAGGAAATTCAAAATAATAGAACCATGGCAAAAAAAACACAATGTTAGGCTTTTTTTTCTCTTTTATAAAGGATATACAAACATAGAAACAATGATGCTCCTAAAATCAAGAATACAATGGTGAAACAATTTTTCTTCTAAAATAATAAAATGTAATTCTAAGATTTTTGTACACATTACACATACAAATGGAAATTTCTAGTTACAAAGATGATGTAATTGCCCACAATCTACCACTTCATAGTTACGTCAACCAAGGTTTAATCTCCACCTTGCCCCTAAACCAAGCAAATTTCCTTCCATCCATTACCTTAATTAACTAAAATACCACATTAAGTTAAGTCCTAATATTGAGTATAGTTACCTCATTAAACTCAACCACCTCTCTAGTGTACTCAAATTTCACCATGATATTTTTTTACCCATGGATTAAACTTCGGATTTTTGGTTAATACAATTCACTATGATCATGACAACAAAAAATCACAAGAATATGTTCAAGTTCAATATCTTTATACAATTGATGCAACCAAACAACGTCTTTGGAAGCCTCTAGAGTTGCAAAGTATACTTTAATACTGGAACGGGTACTCACATGTTGCATCTTACTATTCCAACTTGTTTGTCCTTTAAATAATGTAAATATATATGCATTATTAGTGTCAATGTCTTCACACTTCCATCAATGATCAAATTGCTCTTTTGCACGCATATTAGGTGTCTCATCCGATCAGCTGCATTCCATTAAGTCATGGATCAACTGATGGTAGTGGCTTCATGTCAATTTCCCTCATGACATTCACTTGCTAACCTATTTTCACATTTTTTTTAGGTCATTTACTGTCATCCTATTTCATTTCATTTACAAAAATCAATTTTAGGGTTTTAGTCTCACTAAGTCTAGGGTTTGTCGTCAAGGTCATCCAAAATTGAATCAAAGTCAGCAGGCACAAGAGGAGGATTAATAAGTTCATAGAATCATAAATTCTCTGTTGATATGCTCAATAAATTTGTTTTACCTCAAAACTCTGTTTTGAGGTAGAAACAAAGTTTTTTTCCATTCTATGTACAAATTTCATGTAATCTAAGTGTTTCTATATGTAATAAGTTCAGCAGTTGCTCTTGGTTATCTTGCCAACTCCAACCACTGCCAAAACAAAAGCACCAATGCATCAGTCGATAAATTGATCAAGAAAAGTCAAACTTCAAATGAAAAACAGAGTTTTTGAGAAAAAGTGACTAAGACTTTATAAAAGTGGGTTTGCAATGAGGAAAAATTAAAGTGCATCCATTTATAAAGTGCCTTAAAACTTATAACCATACTTGCCTTCTAGAAACTTAGGAATTGGAATTTCATAAACCAAGATAAAAACCCCCAAAACAAAATAAAGATCAAAAACGACAAAAGTAAGAAATAGGTTATCTTGCACATATAGTGCGCCACACTTCGTCAGCTTACGAATTCCGGATTGACAAATTAATGTAGCAATTTAGGACACACTAAATTGACCAAACATATTGCAAGCCCAGCGTACCCGTGGTATCCACAACTTCCTTGAGCCTCTGCTAACCTTGGCGTTGGTCTGTTGAGGGAGCTTCAAGCTACTACTTTCAGGCTAGGTAGATGTCCGCACCTCAGACACTGGTAGCCTCGGCTGGCGAGGAATGCATACTTTGTTTCGTGCTTCCAACCATCCACATGCCTTCCTTCGACATCTGTGCCCTGTCGTTCGCATCTTCGGAGTGACCCTCTATCCAGGAGCAACAGTTGTGCGGAATATTTTCGCAAATCTCTTCGGTGGTTCCACTACCCCCACTGTCACCATCCAATTACAATTGAGCGTGGTTACTTCATGTAGTCATTTCTGCCATCGTTCAACCTATTCGCCTGAGTCTGGCGTGCAAGAACTGTCGCAGTCCCATGAGAGTCGACCATCTGCCATCGGATTGACCCTGTCCTGATCTTGCGCAGTAATCTGGTAGATACAGTCCAGCTCACCATCGATGTCTACGTCGCGCGCAGGCTCGGTATATCGCGCCCCTTCTGCTGGGTCCAACGGGACCACCACGCGGAGAGATTTATTTTCAAATATCATTTTGCGTTTCTTGAGATTGATGACTCCATTCATATCTGTCGCCCAATCTATCCCTAACAGTGTAGGATAGGGGTTACTATCATCCACAACTTCGATAACCTAAAAATCAGTTTGGGTGCTAGCTCCATCAATGTCTATTGTAACTCTGTGCAAGCATCCCATAGGCAGAATATTTTCCTGGTTAGCCATCCTTAGTTGAATCGGTGACCATTGCAGTGAAGGCCTGCCCATGCGTTCCCAAGTCTGCTTTGGTAAGACATTTGCATCGGACCCCAAGTCTAAAATGACCTGATCCATCTCATAGTCCATGATCTGGACTGTTAGTCGCATTTCCCGCCCAGTGTGCAAAGCATGTTATCCTAATTTTCGGATCATTCGCGGCTCATCCGTTCCCGCAGCCCCCTTACCGCCTTAGCATCCCTTAGTAATTTCATGCATGTTTCCAAGAAGGTAGTTAGCATAGATGTATCCTTCTTTGATCCAAATTGATCCTTACTCCCCGACGTAGAAGCTTCCACTAAGCTCTTCTTGGCTTCCATAAAGGTTTCCTTCGCAGGCTCTAAATCAAAATCTGGTTGTTTCAGGGGAACCTTACGGACCAATGCATCCGTCTCTGGCGGGTTCCCCTAATCTTCTCCAATGGTCGCACCACTCTGGAGCATCATATTTACGTTCAGTTCTCTGCACGGGGTTCAGCCTTCATCATCTAGATGTTCTTAGTGGGGTTGGTCGGGAGAACCCCCTTTTCGCACATCTGAGCGATTAGCGTGGGGAAATCGACTGCTTCGTTGTCAAATTGGTAGCAATAAGGACAACAAGCTTTGGTCGTGTTCGTGTAATCTCGCGCATAATCCACCGACCGTCCACAATTGTAGCAAATTAATTGCCCTCATCCTCGTCCAGGTCCCATGCCTCTACGGCCCCATCCGCACCCGTGGTACCCTCCCCATACGAATGGTGCGGTGGAATCCTGCACGCGCGCCTCTGTTTGCATCCTATACGTATGTGTTCAATCCATCAACATTTGGTAACTGCGGTAATTTCTTTCCTCGTGGGCCATTGTTCTACAGAAGTTACAAAATAAGTTTTGAGGAGGGGGTTGTCGTAAGCTTGGCAATAAGTGACAATTGTCCGTGGCATGCTTTCCTCCTACTTCACAAATTGTGCACCAGAGTGCGGGTGCCATGCTTGGCCCAACCTGTACCTCTCGTCGCAATGTTATGGGCCCCCCTCCCATCACAGGGTTCGCAAAGATTGGACAATGGTCTTTGTCATGGCCTGGTCCCTTGCATTTGATACACCATACTTCTTCCCTTGTCTCAGTCCTAGGCGCCTGTCCTTGTTTTAAGCTTCGCATCTCCAGACATAAGTTTTGTACTTTCGCTTGGATTTGCTGTAGTCCCAACCCTGGGTCCTGTATTGGGGTTTCGTGCAGTCGCATCGCTGCCTCTAGTGCTTCGGCTTGGGTTGAGATCTTTTGTTGCGACAGAGCCGATCTCAGATATGACGTTAATGATGCGATAAACCAAGCGTGGTGCTGCTCATCTGTCAGTGTCATGTTGGACTCGTGGATGGTACCTCACAACCTCTGATCTAAATCCAACGATGTTTCACCAGGCATCATTACAATTTCCTTGAATCCAATAACTAAATGTGCTTCTGATTTGGGTCACCCAAATTCCTTATTTAGTGCCTCCTGGATGGCTACCAATCCTTCATTGGGGTGATCACTTGAATATTTCATGTAGCAGGTCAGCGCGCGGTCCTACAACGCATTGACCAGGGTACCTTTTGGATGTTATCGTCTCTGATGCCCTGAGAGTCCCATATCGATTTTATCACAAACTAGGACCTACCCAGTTCCTCATTTCCCATCCCCTTAAACGTTGGTAGCTAGACTGCACTCGTCATCCTGACTTTTAGCAGTGGCGGGGGTGAAGGTGGGGTCGGTATTAGGGTGGATGGGTTTGATGTCAGTGACATGGGTGGTGGTGTAGACGAGGGTGGTATCAACAGGAAGCGTTCCTTGATCTACCGGACCACACTTCCTGGTGAGAACCTCGCGAGCTCCTCCTCGCTTTCCCAGGAAATGGACACTAAAGGATTGTTTTCTACTCCTCCCGTTCTGCGGTAGCCTCTTCCACTCCGCGTTACACCAAACATCAATAGATGCACATAATTTGTTTTTCACACAATAACATCTTAATCCAAGTGTTCAATGATTTGATATACCTACCCTGAGGTCCTTAAAGAAACCATCTTTCCACTTCGTTATAGCTCACGATAGTGTCTATCGCGAACTCAATGATAAATCCTCCTATTACGTGATCCAGCAAATGATCTACTGTGCACGCGATTTTATCCTCGGTGGCCTCTAACCTGCGCACCAGTTCTATGGTCCACATAATAGGCTGGTCTAATCTGCACCTTCCCACGCTATCAGCTAGCCTTGCGATCCACTCGTACAGCTCTACCAGAAATGCTGCAAAGAAGATCTCGTGAATATCTGTGAATAAATACCGGTCCAGCCAATCTTCCTCTGATACCCGCATATTTATGTTTTCCTGAACTATGAACTCGTGGAGTTTCAGATCCCACCACTCTTCAACCTCTTTCTTTGTAGGGTTCCAGTGTTCCCACATCAGGCACCCCTTAGGCAGATCTCGGTCCTGGCAACGGAACCATTTGTTGGCTTATATGGGCCTGACCTAGGTTTAGAAGAGTTATTTAGCCAGGCAAATCCCGTAGCTACCGACCCTTTCAGCAACAACCCGCGAAGCGCGGACTGTGGTCTCACCCGAGGTAGCAGGGGAGGGTGCTGGAACCAGGTTTCCGCACCCTTGGGATGTCTGGATGTGGTTTGGAGGTTTCGCGCTCCGCTCTGCAGCTTCCCGTTGTACTGTATTCGCGCGGATTATGAATATCTCATGCAGTTATACAGATTTACTCTAGAGGATGAAGTATTGCAACTCAGATCTACTTTAAAATGGTCAAGCAAACAGTTATCACTTTTATTCAGTTCGTGTATTAAGATTAAAACCAGATTCACAAGTATTCAATAATCAATGTGCATAGACCAAAACACCTTTGTTCACCATACAAATTGCCAGATTCGCGATAATTCAGAGATCACAACTATATTTCAGAATAAACTTATCTTTATTTCCACTTCACACGAGTACATCCAGATCTGCCTTGCGCACCCAGCTGCAGGGGTCCGCGCACACATCTACGGACTCTTCCAGGCCTCTGCGCACACAGTTGCAGAGCCTCTATCCTCTACCCAAACCCTCGACTCGGACTTACAGACGCTTTCAGATTGCTTCCCTTAAAAACCCATTACATATTAGATCTTAAGATTATCCAACAAAACTTAGCTACTCTACTCATAGAGCCTTGCTCTATTTATACCTTTCCATGGACCGCGATCCATGGGCGGGCTGACTCATCTTACATTTCTTTACATTATTTTTGGGCAAACTACCCTTTTGACTTTGACTTATTACAAATCGCGCTCCGCACATCTCGCGGAGTCTTTACCCTGCTTTTACCCAAAATTGCAGGCTTCGAGCCTCATAACCGTTGCGCGGGGCTTCTGCTACCCAACAATATAGTTTGGCAAGTTTTTTATCATGCATATTATGTAGGTAGAATTGCACTAGAAGTCCTCTGTGAGCCAAATCTCGTGGCTTTATAATTTTTATTGAATATAATTTTGATGGATACTTTCTTGGGCCTTGCCTTTTGTAGCTCACCTGAAAAGGTTGTTGGTATCAAACCATCTCATAGGTTTACACACTTTAGAGTAGTGTCTAAAATATCGGCGAGGGTCCCGAAAACATCTTATTGACAATATCTTTCTATCATTCCGAAGCGTCCTGATGATGGACCCCCGTTGGGGTTCGAAACGTCGACAGACTGAAATGAAAACTGTGGATAATCCGGAACATGAAGCTACAAATAATTATGGTTATCAAGGGTGGGATTGATCACCTCCTTATAGTACCTTAGCTTCCTTTTACCCTCCAACTCCTTAGCATCCCACATCTTGTCCTTAAAACTGGAGGTAATAGTATCTTTGATACTATCCTTGCTTCCCATGATGATCTCCTCCTTAATCCCTCAAAGGTTGAGACAAGACTGAGCATCCTGATGCCACCCGCGCTTGAGGCGCATGTGGGGTTTTTGACTAAAGTTAGAAGCAATTTTTGGGAGCCTCTTGGATTCCATATTGTGAAGCTTCTTCTTATACATCATATATCTAACCATAGCCGCACTTTCAATGGGGGACGTGCCAACTTCAATCAAGAGGATAGGATAGGGAGTATTTCCCTTGATCTAGAAGTTATAGGTTATGAATTGCTTTTGGATAATCTCAATCTTTCTCCACAACTCCCTAGATATATTGCACCCATAAACTTCACATCCATATAAGATAACAGGGGTGACGAGAGTCTCAAAGAGGAACCTTTTTTTACTCCAAATGTAAAGGCCGACTAACTTACAATTGTTTTCAAGCTCATAATAAGCTTTCCAACCTCCAATAATTATTTTCTCGATGCTATAATTCCAGTTGAGCTAATGAGGAAAGTCAATACACAAATATTTATAAGAAGAAAGTTGCTCAAGACAATGGTTATCATAGACGAAACTACCATGGGTGATCTTTCTGTATTTAAGGATCATGACTTTAGTCTTGTCGGTATTGACTATCATACCCATCTTGGAGCAGTAGACATGAAGAGTCTTAAGCTACTTGTCTAGGTCATCATGGCTCCTTGCAAGAAGAACGATATCATCAACATAAAGGAGAAGATAATGATAATACCAACGAGCTCAGTGCCTTTGCAACCCACAGTTTCCAAACACTCCTCTAGTTTATCAATGTAAATACCAAAAAGGGTAGGGGAAAGGGGACAACCTTGCTTAACCCTGATATTACATTTAATATCTTTAGACCACCCTTCGTTGGTCTTAAGCTTGGCAATGACAGTCTCGTAGAGGTGGATCACAACAATCCTCAGTTCAGGAGGAACCATGATCTCTTCAAACCTCTCCCCTAGCTTGCCTCTAGGGATAGTGTCGAAAGACAGTCTCGTAGAGGTGGATCACAACAATCCTCAGTTCAGGAGGAACCATGATCTCTTCAAGCCTCTCCCAGAGCTTGTCTCGGGGGATATTGTCGAAAGATTTTCTAAAGTCCACAAAAAAATATAAGAGATTGGTTTTATTATTGTGACATTCCTCTACGATGATCCTAAGGGTGACAAGGTGGTCGATGGTCGAGTGATGTCTCTTAAAACCGGCTTGCCCTTTAGCTCTTTTACCTTGTTTCTTAAGCCAAAGGCTAAGTTTTTTTTTTCTAGAATGAGCCCATAAAGCTTGGCTAGGATGTGGCTAATCAGAATGGTTATGTAGTTAGAGGGAACATTTTCGTCCCCATTTTTTAAGATAGGCACAATAAGGCTTTGCGTCCAAAGTTTAGGGAATCCATGCTTGACAGCCAAATTGAGATGCTTGTGGAGATGAGGAATGAAGATATATTTTCCCATTTTAAAGATCTCAGCTGGGAAACCTTCAATATCTTTGGCTTTCCCATTCGCGAGCTTATTAATCCCAGACTCAACGTCTTCCAGAGAAAAAACATCATCCTTAAAAGGAGTGTTTAAGATGGTGCCCATGGTGTCTGAAGAGTCATACAACTTCTTAAGATAGTTATCCCAGCTATTCCAACTTCTTTATATATATATATCTATATAATATATATATAATACATACATACATATATATATACATATATACATATATATATACATACACTAACACACACAACACCACACACACACACACACACAACACACACATATATATATAATAGATATATTGGCGTAGTTACTTATAAAACGAATAGCTTTTTTCACGACATTTTTTCTAGTTATTTTAATAGCATATGACATGGATTTTTAAAACTTTGATTTAAGTTGTTAAATGTACAATTCTAGTGCCCGAGGGGTTTTCGAATCCACTTATGCATTCAAAAAATGCATTTTTAAATAACAAAAATCACATCTTTCTTGAAATTGTTTTGTCATTCCTATGAAAAGTCTATGTCTCTTAAGTTAGACTACGCCTATATAATATATATATATATAAACAAAAAATGAAATATCAACATATTCTATTAGAAAAATATCAATAAATATATCGATGTTTAAATAAATAAAATTACTAAATTTTTATTAAAAAATTATCCTATTTTATAGAATTATTTAGTTCAAAATGAAATAAACATTCTCATATCGTCTAATCTAGAATATTGTTAAAGCATAAAGCCTAAATTTCTAAATTAGTGAAAGTTTCTAAAGAATAATTTTCTTAATTTATTATGAGTAATTGTATTTTTTTAATAAAAATAAATATTTATTTTATCTTATGAAATTTATAGATGCTTCCTTCGTGTGAAAATATTTAATTATTATTTTAAAGTTTCCTTTGGCCCAACAAGCACATGACCACATATCCTTTGGATTAGGATGTGGAATCCTAAAATTTAGTTGTTTACATTTCAATATTGGTTGACCAACATTACTAGGCCAATATGCCCTGAACCTCAAATTTTAACTTTACCCGGTGATAGATGATGAAACATCAAATACCTCTTATATATTGAGAACTTCAGGAAATATTCAAGAAACCTTTAATACTAGACACCCTTGCAAAGCCATGTTCCTTTAGACCTATTGATGGGAGCCTTTTTTGTTATGAGACAATTTTTTTTGTCCACTAGACCCGTCAACTGACAAATATCAGGTTATTGAACAATAGGGAACAAAAACAAGTGGATATGTTGTTCAACACCCATGCATTAAGTCAACAACTGTCAAGAATTATGCATTGTGACCGAGCACTTCCCATATTAGCACCCGAGGTTATCGAGAGTTTTTCAAACTTGCCATTGTAAAACATCACCTCAGGATTTTGATGTTCTGGGGACATTAAGCCCTCATGTGTTACATGTTAGCACCCTATGACTAATTGCTATGACCATGATCTTACCATATTTGATATCGGAATATCAGGTCTCACTTCATATTGGAGGATAAACACATTGGGATATCAGTTATAAACTGAAAACAAACACACATAAAAGTGTTACAAAACACTGATATGGTGATAAACTTGAGGAAATCAAGTTGCCACCTCATTCCTTTGTCACCTTTGTCCACATGGCACACCATGTCATTGTTGTGTTGTCTATCCAACTGGCATGTCTCGAGCATCAAGAAATCTAAATACCATAGGTTTTGTGACAAACAAACACTTTACCAAATCGTCAATATGGCAATATGCCAAAGGAGTCGAAGCCCTTGGTACTACACTTTAGCTCCTCCATGACTAGGAGCTTGACCATAGGTTCCCATATCAGATATCGAATTAATCCATGACCTTTTGTATTGACAAACTTCTGCATGTTAGCCCTATGTGATCTAGACTTATGATTAGGGCTTACCATATAAGCTCTTAGGAAAATCCATGAGCATTTGCATTGACAAATACCTAATGTTTTAGGGGCTCGGTAATGGAACCCTATATTGGAACCTAACTCCCAAAGACATTAACTTTGGTAGAAAGATTATGTCTATTAATTGACGACAAACCATAAAACTTGTGATTAGTGGGATGTCCTTACTTCTGGCTAGCTTTGGCCTCATTTTGCCACATTGTTTTGCTCCTTGACCTTGCTCCATCTTTCGCACTTGGCCCCACCAATGCCACATCACACTCTATGGGTCCATGTCACCTCTAGTGATTTTGAGGGGTGGGGGGGGATCCTTTCATCGCATGCCATGTGCCTTTTGCGGTTTGTTGTTCTGACATCATTTTGGACCCCTTCTTCGTTTAAGCTTTGAGCATATTGGGAACCCTCGAAATGAATAAGAGCCAACAATCCAAGCTAAATTGTTTTGCTAACTCCCCCTAACTTTGACATCAATGATGACCTCGCCCTATCTTTCCCTCCTTTCTATCTTAGATTTCCACTTAAGACCCCCCTAGCTTTGACATCAATGACAACACATTGTTCAACAAGATATACTGCTAAAATCAATGCAACCATTGTTTACTAAGTCTTTTGTATAATGAAATAATGAGATCCTCTAGAATTCTTGTGTATTCATCGAGCATCGTCCATAGACATTATAGCTACACCGTTAATTATCATCTTTACTACATGAAGATATAAAGTGTTAATCCCTCCATAAAAATGACACTTTATATCTAATTAAACAATTAAATTATACGCACATATAATGCACCTACCTAAAAATTAAAATATACACTCATGTAATTCGCTTACCCTCCCTTGATGTATAAGTCCACATATATTAAGTATGCTCATTAAAATGTATAATTGTTTCATAAAATATAAGTAATTTGAGTTGGAAATTGTATCTTATTTGTTAACTATTTTATCTTCTTTACTACGAAATCAATAAAATCAATAAAAAATTATCAATTATTCCATTAGACACTATATGCAAATAATTGTTTAAAGCATCACAATCTAATTATCAACATATTCATTGATAAAATTTCATAAGATTTGTAAATTTTGTGCATTATGAATATTATTTTTTAATAAAGTGGAATTATCAAATACTATCCAATATTAAATATTATATCAATTTTTAACCTAACGTGAAACCTTGAAACCTTAGTCTTAATTAAGTCTTAACAATTTACACATAATGCTCTTTCCAAAATTTGCACTCACGTGTATATATGGCTCAATACACCGAACACATAATGTTTTGCAGCATTAATTTAGACGTGCAATTGCAACAGATCGCACTAAAAAAACTACATTACTAATTGCGAAAATCTACACTCGAACTATCTACACTCAAGAACTATTTACTTTGCTCAAATCATCCAAAATCATACAAACTCAATCGAAAATTTACTAATTAAAACTTAAAAATCGTAATAGCTAATTTAGTAAATTATGTTTGAGTTCATAGTATAATTGGTATCCTACACAACTCGAACACATAACACTAAAAGCACTATTATATTTTATTTCAATTATCCAAACTCATATAAACTTAATATAAAATATGTTATTTAACACTTATAAATCTTAATTTAATAAATAATGTATGGGTTCATACTGGTAATTTGCAATATAAGATTTGTTATTAATAGGTTTCATTTCAGAGGAGCAATAAGCAGGAGGAGGTTGAGGCGGCCACATTGTAGAATGAAGACATGATAATGGCTCTGGTAAGGAAATGAATTTGTTATATTGAATCTAAGAAAATATGGACAACAACAAGTTTGGGGGGTTTTACTACTGGGGATTTTATCTGCTATTGTGATTTTTCTCTTGCATCTTATGATTAGTGACCTTAGACGAACATGAAAGAAAATGGATGTATAAGGGACTATAACCTATTTTTTTCTTATAGCCTTATGAAGCTCTGGTTAGGTGCTCATAGCTAGTCCTATATTCCATGTCTGATTTTTGTTTGTTCTTGTAGTCGTTGAGACTAGTTGGCTAATGTGATAAGATAGGGGTGATAGTATGCATAAGGATGATATGGATGTTATCTCCTAAGGGCGCAGAAAATGACCCATGTTCGGGGGTGGGGGAATTTCAGAGTTATTTGCAGTGATGAGGAAAATGGAAATGATGTGAATCCAAATAGGTCTAAACTATATTTCTTATGGAAAATGTGGCTTTCTTTGTTCAACATATCTCGTCCCTTCAAATACTTCAGTCTCAGATGTTGCCAGAGATGGTGGTGTTGCAAAGGATGATGGTGTTATTGGTGTTGCTAATGGTTGCTTAGATGTTTTCTCTTGCTCCGGTGGGGAGTGATCTGGTGGGGAGTGGGACTCTATGGAGATGGTGTAAGCTGGGCTTGGGTGGTAGGATTTTTCCAGTCGTATAGGTTTGAATTTTCCAGGGCAGTAGTTGGACTCATTTATTTGGACAATCGCTGAGGGATTCTCCATATCAACCTTTAAATCTTAAACCTCAAGATCTAGATTTCAATTGTTTTATGATTTGGGCACATACTATGACGTGTGTTGACTTTTGCCTCTTGTATATAGGGAGGATGGCTCACATTTATTCTTATGGCATGAATCCTTCCAATTCATAAATGGATATCCCTCAGAGTTGTTGGATCTAATACATAGAATGTCAAGGCCGCACATGCTCGGGTTAGGGTTGGTAGGATTATGGATCCCACGATGTCCCTTAAATTGATGCATGGGGATACACGCACATTGCCACCTTTAGCAACTTATTGTTTTCTTACAGATTTGGAATTTATTTCTATAAGTGCAATGACGACGTTTGTACTCTCAAGTGCATTTTTGGTAAGGTCGAACAATAAACCACCTTGGGAATCAAACCTCAAGTGATGATGAAGGTAAGATCATAGCTCAGGTAGGTGTGATTACTAGAGGTGGATCCCTAGGGCAGGTTTGGGGGAAGTTTATCCTGAATAGGATTTGCTTCTCAAAATATTTTATCGTATATTTGTTTTTTGCATGCAGTTTTTCATAGGACATACCTCATGTTATTATCCTACATGGATTCGTCATTCATAGAGTTAGATGCTGACACATTGTCCCACTAGGCTTTCATACAAGTAATGCTGGAGGCAGAAAAAAAAACATACTCATATGGACGGAAAGGAATCGATATAGTGGGCTTGACTGGACATACACATGCCACTTTAATTCTTGAGGGGCCTCCATGTGGTCAGACATCGAATGACATGGACATATGGTAGGTTCCCCGAGCCACGAGGCACCGTGACAAAAAAAAGGGAAAAAGAAAAATGATATGTCCGTCTACAAACACAAAGCTTCTAAGCTTCAAATACGATGTGCTCTGGGACAAAGTTAATAGTTTTCATAAAAGAGCTCTTTTGGGCATATGGGCATTTGCAGAGCTTCCAGAACAAAACATGCAGGAGTGGGTAAAAGCACAGTGGGATTCAATTTTGGGTTACACACCAAAGGTGAGTGGGTTTATGAATTTGTGGCACAGTTTTCATTTCCTGCATCAAGACGACCTAGAGCACATCCTTAAAAATCCACGGGTTGGAGGAAGAAGCTTCCTCCACCTCAACAGATGGTACATTAGCTTTAATCCGCTCCGGGACACTCCAAGAAATAATATGGTGTGGGTAAAACTCACACGGTTGCCTCTATAATTCTGGACACATAAGGCCTTGATGGAGATTGGGAGTTTGATCAGACATTTCATATACATGGATCTCGGATGCCAGGGTGCAAAAGACAAGAGGGTAGCATGGTAGAGACAAGACTCTTGAGGGGGCTACCTAAACATATCAATCTCGTTTGGGGGGTTGTTAGTACTAGACAAAGGTTGGATTACTGGGGAGTACCCTTTTGATGTCTTATTTGCCATCACATGGGACATCTTATGGATAGATGCCCAAAACATCTCAGACATATGGAGGATGATTGCAGATGGTGGGGTAGACAAGAAAGAGTTGGACAATAGAGAGGGGGTCATGTGCACTTGATGATTCAAGGTACTTTATAAAATTTAGAAGTATCTCCTTTTAATTTTGTTTTATCCATATCCTCTCCATCACCTTCTCCTCACACCTCACATGGCCCTAACCCTTGATCAAAGAACGATATGGTCTCAGCTCCCTGCAACCTGAATACGACCTCATATGCACGATCTCCTTCAACCCTTTTCCCCCACACCTAGTATCTTCCCTTATCCTGCCCCTACAAAACATTCCTATTGATCACTCCTTTCCCACAAACCCTCCTTCGTTAAATCCTATGTTGCATTCACATGATCCCTCCTTGATCTGAAATTGGGCAATAAAGGATTCTTGTCAAGCTTACAAGAACCTCTCCCACTCCAAAGCTTATATATTCCCAAGATCTGGCTTATGCTTGTCTATTTGTGGAATTAAAAGAACTTGAAATAGGTGTATGCTTGTGTTTATACTTTAAACTGTCTACTGCCTTAAGTTCTGTTGCTTATGTTGATATTTAAATACATGTAACAGTAAATAATGCAACAAATGAACAAGCATATAAGACAACAATATAATATGGAGTTCACCCCGATATCTTGGGCTACGTCTCCTTGAGCTCTAATCAACTCGACTAGGCTCTCTGGAATTATGGTAATCTTTCTTTTACAAGTTCCACACTCAACTCCACTGGTTTAGAACTGAACCCATGGGTTTAGAATACCATCTTACCACTGGCTATTCTCACTCTGCAGACAGATCTAGGCTTCTCTGGACTTGACTCCTTCAATCAGTGCTCTGAGCTTTTGGCTTCTCTTACTCCCTCAGAATTCTCTTAACTGTCTTTGGAACTCCTTCTTCTGTCTTCAACACACTTTGGACACCAGCAACAACTTTATCATTTTGACCTATTTGTTGTTCTGCAACTTCACTACAGCATCATGGCTGTTAGAAGTCTGCTTTGAGCTCTTTGGATCTAAGGCTCTGCCTCCAACCTCTCATGGATATGCCTTTGTCAAGCACTTTGGCTCTGTGGCTCTGGTGCTCTCGGCTCTCTGGCTCTCGGCCCTTGGCTCTCGGCTCTAGCTCTGGCTCTCACTCTAGCTCTAGCTCTCAGGAGCTTCTGGGTTCGCTCGACCTCCAAGCGACCCTCTATCAATTCTACTCTCTGTGTTATCTCTCGGCCTCTGCACGCATTCTCAGCAAGCTTTAGTCGCTTTGTCAATTGAGCTCCTTGTGCTCTTGTAACACATCAGTTACAATCCTTCATCATTGAAGAACCTGACTGTTTCATCACAAGAATCCATTTACAAATGGAAAAGAACCGACGGGTAGGAAACCTAGTCATTTTACCTTCCTCTGGCCGAAATAGCCAAATAACGAAATACATAGGAAAACGCACGCAAAACACATCATGGGCCTTTTAGCCGGACTTCAAATAATATGAAATCGCATTTATATTCCCATCGGGTCCGCCTTTGGTCGCAATATCACAATCGCATTGTCTCATGGTCAAAAACCCAAATACACAGGAATGCACAAAAATCTCGTAATTCCAGATTTCAAAATATTTGTAGCCGCATTTATAAACCCTATCGGGTCCGTGCCCTAATCGCTAATCGCAATTGCGCTATGTCAACGACCCTTTATATTTGTGTGATTCCATCGCCGATCGCCAATATCAGTGCATCGCACGTCGCATGTTGGCACTGTCGAATATCAGCACCATCGTTGATCGCATATCGCAGTGCATTGGCCCTGGTATCGGGGGTTCGTCGATCGTCGATCGACCCATCGGAACATCGGCATATCGCAATATCGCTTATCGGTGATCACTGCTTCCATGGTCCAGAACCCTTAAGCTTCCTCGATCAATGATCTCCGATCAGATCCTGACTGTTGATTTCCTGTTTAATCCTACGGCTGACAACACTAATCGCAATCGGCCCATCGCAAGTCTTCACGCCTTTGGTTAAGTCCTTCCCTTTGGCATTTGCGATGCGATTTTTGCATATAAGGCCTTAAGCCCATTTTTATAAGAATTTACCTCCTTTTCAAAGGACAATGGGCAAACTTCTTATGTAGTATACCTAGGGGGGATAATATGGAGTACAGAGGGAGGTACCCAAGGGAATAATGTAATAATGGGATGGGCAATAGTAATAAATAAGGTGGTTAACCTGTATCATGTAACGGACCACAAGTAGTTAGCAATAATGTAATAAGCCCGTGGTATTAGATAGATGATATTGAGGGAACCATGGTAATGACCCATGGTATTGTATCTATGAGGCCTATATAGAGGCTAGAGACTCCACATTGAGAGATGTCAAGTAATTATTGTATGAACAGGCATATGGCTTGTGGAGTGTTCTCCTTCCTTAAAGAGCGAATGTAGGTGTTGCCCTACCTTAAGGGTTTTATCAATAAAGAAGCATTTCTATCTATATTCAGATCTTGTCATTTATTGGGTTTATTTGTATTCTCTTACATTTCTGGGTAAGATCTATAACATCTTATTACAATAACTTCTTCATCTGAAGTCCATTTTAGCCCATTCAAATTGCATTGGATTCGGATTGAAAAGATCTATGCAATGGGACTATTTTTAGAAGCATCCTTTGACTTTCATTTTTGAGTAAAAAGTCATCTAGGATCATTTTCTGATCACGCCTTCCCACTAAAAAGCTTTTGGTCTCCAAAAGTCTGACATACTAATCTAAACAGTGGTAATCACCCTCTTCTTTCAGCCTTCATACACTTGCCTGCATGGCTAGTGCCTCTGAACCAAAGCCTTTGAACACTCCCTTCCTGGATGTGCTTGTCCCCAAGTGAAGAATTGTTTTCCTCCTGTTAACATTGTCCTCCTTGATTTCATGCAGAACTCCTACTGAGAAGGTTACAGAAGGTAGTTTGAACTTCTTTGCCTTGATCATTGATCCAAGGTGGCTCAAACCAATGTGAAGTTACATCTGCTTCACAAAATTTGCATTTGTACATGTTTGACATATTGTTAACAACAACAGAAATACAGACAACAACTGGATGGCCTAAACTCCTGCTTCAACAAAAGAAACAGATTTCACATCTTGTGAACACCTCCATGTCTTTACGTCTGCATACAAATGATTGACTAGATATCAAGCCAACAAAACATGCCTTTAAAACAATTGACCCTTCAAGTCAAGCATGTAGAAAAGATCTCAAGGATTCTTTTCAAAAGATGAAACGCTTCATCATTATCTCCATATTGGAGACCAAATCAACTTTTTCAAAGTCAACATTGCATTACATGCATTCCAAAGCAATCAACCCTTCAAGTTAAGCACACATACATGTTTAAATACAAGGAAATCATCAACATCCCTATGTTCATGCATATCAAGCTTATGCATGCATTTCATCCTTCAACTTTCGCTTAAGCACATTGTACTTTCGAAGCTGAAATGAAACATAATGTTGCAGCAATAAAGTGAGTCTCCTACTCAACTTTTTCCATTCAACTTCTTGGTAAAATCCTGCAACTTGCATCTCATTAACAAAGAAATGCAAATAGATGCAACTTGATATAATGCATTTTCAAAAAGACATGCAACCTTAATTGGATAAGAACTCTAACCATTTCTTACCAATCCATTTCAAAGGTCCTTCCTTCGTCTGCACATCAACATCAACATGTGAATCATCCTAAAACACATCATTCATGGAATCTTTCTTTCCATTCCTGCCATTCTCTCTTTCCTTCTTTAAGTTTTGTGGAAGCATTGTTAGATTCAGAGTCCAACACTTTTCAGCAATATGTCCTTGGTTATGGCAGTAAGTGCAACACATGTGCATCCTCTTGACAGCATGATTTGCCTTGTCCAATGGACCCTTGGATTCTTGCTTCTTTCCCTTCAAAAGTTTCCTGTATGTGGCCATTCTCTTCCAACATCTAGAAACATTATGGTTATCCAAACCACAAAAGGAACATGCAATTCTTTTCCCATACTTATATGGAAATTTACCATGCTGAACATAATCAAAAGGAATATGGTTGGAACCAAATTTATACCTTTGTCTTTCACCTTTATCGCCTTCATGAGGAGGTGAACTGAATGAAGAAGTAGCTTGATCCATATTTAAACAGGAACGCAACAAATTATAGAGATAACCATATACACAAAGATGCAGCAGAAATAATACTTCATTTTGTTAATGGAAAATACTGAAATATGCTTACAACCAGAAATGGAAATAAACCAGCTAGGGCGATGTTAGCTTGTCTCTGAGAAGAGATGTGTGACTACATGCCTCTGAACTGTGTTACAATGAGGCTCGAAGGCCTATTTATTGTTGAGAAACAATGGAAAACCCTTCGCATTCCAAAACCTGACCCTAGATGATGAAACGCCAAATTGTGGGCCCTGTTTTTGGGTAAGTTGGTACATCAACTTCCCAGGGTCGCGAATTGGTCGTATTATCTCCGTTTGACGTGCATGATAGCCCGTTGGAAAGATCTCTCTGAGGACTACGACGGAAAAGACGATTTTTAGATAGAAATATAGCTAGCGGTAGATTTCCCAAAAAAAGTCGTTTAGGGCCTCAAAATGGCTCCGGAAGTTTAGGACCCGAAAAAAACTGCTAAAAATAGTAAATTGTGCTATAATTAGGGAAACTGAAAGAAGCACTAGAGGGGATCCAAGTGGAATTAGCGGGTGGCCACCAATATCCACCTGGATCATAGTTCCCTTTAGAACACCATCAACCTCTTCAATGGTTTCAAAGTTTCCACAACCCTCTGGTTCAAGTGTATGCTTATGAACACCTGCATCCTGCAAATGATGTTTCAAGCTATTGCATTCTCCATGAATACAATCTTGACACTCTTGAGGTAGAAGACCTAAAATGAAACTCCTTCTTGGAACTGTTTCAATGGTCTTCATGGCAGCTTTGGAACTTTCTCCATAAAACTGTCCATAGCCAAGACCCAAATACTTAGTCAATACTTAGGCCTTTCCTCAACTATTATTGGCTCAACAATACCCTGTGCATGTTTGCCCAATCCTTTTCCTTCAAAGCCCATCTTGGACATTAACTTGGAACCTATGCCTATGGTATGTTTTTCAAAAGAACCAACATAATCATTCTTAGAGGAAATCGAAGACAAACTAGAATTATTTACCTCTTCTTCAAGCTGATACTTGACTAAGGCTTCCTTTGCAACAAAGAGCTATGTCTCCAACTCATGCATCCTTTCCAGGTTCATATTTGCAATATGAAGTTGCCTCTCCATTTCCTACAATTTTTCAGAAAGCAACTACTTCTCTTCCTTCATGGAATTCAACTGCTCTCTAAGTATGATGCTCTTCCTTCCATCCTCATACATTTCTCTCACATATCAATCATGGTGAACATTCTTGCTTCTTGTCTTCATCAAAGAATCTTGTGAAGAAAGAAGAATTTGAGGACTCACTTGTAGAAGTTTTCATTATCAGAATGAACAAAAGAACTTCAAACAAGATTAACAAAGAGCTTATTCAAGTAACCTTTTGCAACAAACCTCTTGTGCTTCAAGGATTGTCTTGAGGTCATTTGGGATAAGAAGAATGCCTTCAACCCTTCTTCCTTCTCGTCCTCTCCTGGACTTAGCTAACAACAACTTTCCCTGAACCTTTGCAAACTCAAACAACAGTCAGTTTACAAACAATCAAACAGCAAAATCCTTTCTATTGTTTGAACACCTTCCAAGTCAAACAAGCATATAGATTGCTTTGTCAATCAAGCATCCACCCCTGATACCACTTGCATCATGATACCATCTGCTCTGGTATAACCAGTTCTGATATAACCTTCTTTGAAGGTGGGTTAATCAATCTTAGGCTTTGATACCACCTAATCTGAAATGGGGCACTAAAGGTTTCTTGTCAAGATTACAAGAACCTCTCCCACTCCAAAGCTTATATATTCGCAAGATCTGGCTTATGCTTGTCTATTTGCGGAATTAAAAGAAATTGAAATAGGTGTATGCTTGTGTTTATACTTTAAATTGTCCATTTCCTTAAGTTATATTGCTTATGTTGATATTTAAATACATGTAACAGTAAATAATGCAGCAAATGAATAAACACATAAGACAACAATATAATATGAAGTTCACCTCGATATCTTGGGCTACATCTCCTTGAGCTCTAATCAACTCAACTAGGCTCTCTAGGATCATGGTAATCTTTCTTTTACACGTTCCACACCCAACTCCACTGGTTTACAACTGAATCTATGGGTTTAGAATACCATCTTAGCCCTGGCTGTCCTCATTTTGCAGACAGATCTAGGCTTCTCTGGACTTGACTCCTTCAGTCAGTGCTCTGAGCTTCTTGAGCTTCTGGCTTCTCTGACTCCCTCAAAATTCTCTTAACTATCTTTGGAACTCCTTATTTTGTCTTCAGCACACTCTGGACACCAGTAACAGCTTGATCATTTCGACCTCTTTGCTGTTCTACAGCTTCACTACAACATCATGGCTCTTAGAAGTTTGCTTTGAGCTATTTGGCTCTGAGGCTCTGCCTCCAACCTCTGGCGGCTATGCCTTTGTCAAGCACTTTGGCTTTGGGGCTCTGGTTCTCTCGACTCTCTAGCTCTCAGCTCTTGGCTCTCGGCTCTGGCTCTCGGCTCTGGCTCTGGCTCTAGCTCTGGCTCTAGCTCTAGCTCTGGCTCTAGCTCTGGCTCTAGCTCTGGCTCTGACGATCTTCTGGGTTCGCTCGACCTCCAAGCGACCCTCTGTCAATTCTGCTCTCTGTGTTATCTCTCAGCCTCTGCACGCATTCACAACAACCTTTAGCCGCTTTGTCAATTGAGCTCCTTGTGCTCTTGTAACACATCGGTTACAGTCCTTCATCATTGAAGAACTCAACTGTTTCATCACAAGAATCCGTCTACAAATGGAAAAGAACCGACAGGCAGGAAACTCAGTCGTTTTGCCGAAATACAGAGTAAAATGCATGCAAAACACATCATGGGCCTTTTAGCCGGACTTCAAATAATATGCAATCACATTTATATTCCCATCGGGTCCGCCTTTGGCCACAATATCGCAATCGCATTATCGCATGGTCAAAAAACCAAGTACACGGGAATACACAGAAATCTCGTAACTCCGGATTTCAAAATTTATGTAGCTGCATTTATAAACCCTATCAGGTCTACGCCCTAACCGCTAATTGCAATCGTGCTGTGTCAACGACCCTTTATATTTGTGCGATCTGATCGCCGATATCGGCGCATCACATGTCACATGTCAGCATTGTCACATATCAACACCATCGTTGATCGCATATCGGTATATTGCAGTGCATTGGCCCTGGTATCTGGGTTTTGCTGATTGTCGACATCGCCAATCGATCCATCGGAACATCGGCAAATCGCAATATCGCTTATCAGCGGTCACTGCTTCCATGATCTGCAACCCTTAAGCTTCCCCTATCAGCGATCTCCAATCAGATCCTGACTGTTGATTTCCTGTTTAATCCGACCACTGACAACGCTCATCGCAATCAGCCCATCACAATTCTTCATGCCTTTGGTTAAGTCCTTCCCTTTGGCATTTGTGATGTGATTTTGGCATATAAGGCTTTAAGCCCATTTTTATAAGAATTTTCCTCCTTTTCAAAGGACAATGGGTAAACTTCTTATTACAATAACTTCTTCATCCGAAGTTCATTTTAGCCCATTCAAATTGCATTAGATTCAAATTGAAAAGATCTATGCAATGGGACTATTTTCATAAGCATCCTTTGACTTTCATTTTTGAGTAAAAAGTCATCTAGGATCATTTTCTGATCACTCCTCCTCGCCTACCCCTCATACTATCCCTCCTCACCCTAATGTTGACCCGGGTCGGGAGATTTCACCACCTAACATGGTAGGTAGTGATATGAATTTCTTAATGTTGAACCCTGCCATGGACCTGGTTTCCCTTACTATTCATAAGGACAAAGAGCACTCCTCCCCTCTTGTCATCAACCCAAATTCGGCACTCAACATTACCATCAGAGGGAAATGGGGCAAGGGTAGTAGACATTTGTGTGGTACAACATCGTCAAATCCTTGTTCCCTCCTAACTTGTATAATTTGATAGATGTTCCCATCATATCTACATGTGATTCCCGAGCCCTTAGAGCAGACATGCCCGTTGCTGGGGTATTTGTATGAATTGCATATCACTCAACATGCAGGGTCTGGGGGACGGAAACCCTACTCTGTTCGGCCGCCATGGCTTCCCCGAACTCCACAAGAGCGAGCCAGTGAAAGGAAGGTGAGAAGAAGCGGCGGCAGCAGCAGCTATCTCCAGCCAAATGTTGTAGAGATCAGCGAGAGGATGAAAAGGAGAAAATTGGTAAAATCTGCGAGTCGAAATGTAAGCGGAGTTGTGTTGCTAATGACCTGGCCCAACCCAAAACAGAGTCAGGCGAGATCCGTCCAGAAATGTACAGTTATCTCCGTAAAGACGTGTTCGCATTGATACATGAGCTAAGGAACTCTATGTTGATGACATTGTAAGGGTTCCATTTGGAAATGAAGAATATATTTCAGGATGACTTCAGGACAGCCCATTTTCAGCGCCCAGACAACAGGACTATCCATCTACAGTGCCCAGATAGTGAGGATGAGTGTGTAACCTCGATTCCTCATTCAGGCAGCCGAGATCTTATTCATCTCTAGCAAGCGAGTTTTCAGATTCAAATAATTCTTCTGACAGGCAAAACCCTGCTCCTTGGGGTCCAGTCGTCTTTCACAGCGCGCCATCTCTCAAAGATTCTTGAACAGAGATTGGGGATCCCTTCCTCCCTTCTGCGGCTCCTCTTTGCTGGTAAGCAGCTTGATAACAATCTGCCTCTTTCCTTTTGTAATATTGAAAGAAATGCCACAGTGATCCTATCACTTCGACTAAGGGGAGGTGCAGTCGGCAATCCTCTGCCTCCAAAGGTTTTTCCTACAAAGATGCAGTACATGCACAGCCTGCCAAGAAGTCTACCCAATCTGTCGAGGCTCCAAAACCTTTTTTGGTGGACAAAATGGAGGAAACCCCTGCCATCGAAATCTCTCATCCATATTTGGATGATCAATACCAGACATTTGCAGAAACAACGCTCATTTGCAGATTTAATGGCCTATGGTCCCGCACTGCTGATCTATATCAGTGGATCCATTCTAATTGGACCAACAACTGCAAAGTCTTCTTTTGCTTGAAAGGCTTCTTTATTGTAGCTTTTGCCTTCAACGAAGATTACCAGAAAGCCTTAACGGGGGGCCCCTGGTTCTGGGGATCAACTGGACTTTTCCTCTCCCCCTGGTTCCCAGACTTTGACCCCTCCACTGCGGTCATCTCCAAGCTTCCTATCTGGGTTAGGCTTCCAAATCTCCCTGTGCATCTAGGGCATTTTGTTGTCTTTCAAGGAATCAGAGACACCCTAGGCCGCTTCCTGGCAACAGATACCTCAAGGGGTGAGAAAGGAATATACACCTGTGGCAGAATTTGTGCAGAAATAGACATCAGTAAAGGGCTGCCAGATCAGATCATCCTCAAAGTCGGGGACTTCCATTGGACGCAAACTTTGGACTATGAGAATACAGCCTTCAGGTGTCGCCATTGCCATCAGACAGGGCATCTCCAGAACACATGTGCAACGTTCCTCGACAAAAAGAAGAATATCACTCGCAAATCCAAATCCAAGAGTTGGAAACCTTATGACAGACCCCCTATGGATGACATAGAGTCCTCTAGCTCAGATGAGGAGGACATTGAAGTGGACGAGGAGAATTTGGAGCAACCGAAGGACTCGCCCTCAGCTCGTGCCATGGATCCTTCTGTGCCTCTGTTCTTGCAGAAACGTTCTCACGAGTCTTCGCCTTCTGATTCAGACAAGGAGTCTCCTCCTTTAGCTCAGAACAGTCTGCAAGTAGTTCTGGTCTAGTGAGATCAAAATGGTTGGGTCAAAGTCAGTAAAAAGAAAGGAAAAAAATGCAGATTGGAAGATTTTGCCCATGCTGGGTAGACTCCCTAGACCAGCGTGTTCTATCTGTCCTCTTAGTTATCTTTTGCTTGTGCCGTGGTTGTTTTTGGGACCGAGGTTGATATCATATCATTTCCGGCTCCCTTGCTCCTTAGCTTAGCTTCTTTGCAAGCTCTGATTGTACCATATGTCTTTTCTTAATAGATTTAGTCTTAATTTAGAAAAAAAACATGCAGGGTTTGGGGGATTCCTCAAAGAGACTGTCCCTTCGACATCTCTTCCTCTCAATTCACCCTTTCATTATCATGTTACAAGAAACCATGTCAACATATGATAAAGTTATATGTTACCTTAGATCTATATTTCTGGAATGGCATATGGTTGCAGTGGACTCAAACGGTATGTTTGGTGGTACAACTGCGCTATGGGATCCCAGGTAGGCTGCTTGCGGGTTTTTTTGACTTGGCATTTGTGGGGATTTCAGGATAAGATTCATATTATTAATCTATATTTCCTATATAAAGATAGAAACACTTTTTGGAATCGCATAGAGGCATGTGATATTCTCAAGATATGATCTCTCATTATGGTTAGAGATTTCAATGCCATTATATCTAGCCAAGAATGTTGGGGACATAGATGTAGAACGAACCCCATGGATGATAGACTTCAGAACATTTTTGATGATAATCACCTAGTGGGTATCTCTCCATATCCTATTTCCCCCACATGGAAAAATGGAAGGTCGGGAAAGAATACATTTGGAAAAGGTTGGACCGTTTTTTTATTCATGAGAACCTAATAGAATGTTTGGGTAATATGAGGTATTGGGTAGATGGACCTCAATTCCATCTACCCAATACATGGGAAAGATTGGAAAAATAGGCCCTATTCAAGGACCTCAATTCCATTATTGAAGAGGCTGAAAGTTCGAACAACAAGATGTATTTAGGGGATCCACCACAAGATATACTAGACAAACTGAAGACGTTGGAGAGCTAGAAAAGACACATTCTACATATACAGGAGACTACTTGGTGCTTGAAAATTTGTGCTTTATGGTTTCAAGAAGGAGATAGAAATACACGGTTCTTCCATAATCATACTAACCACAGGAAGAACATTAACACTATTTGGCAGATTACTAGACAAGATGGGGAGACGAATTTCTCAACGACAAAGATCCAAAAGGTGACAGTACATTTTTTGAAGACTTTCTATGAGGCACGCACGGGTGTCAACATTAAAGACCAAATATGGGGCTCGGAGGTATACCCTCATATGTTCAATGATGAACAGAACGAATATCTCTTCAGACGGACCACTATGGAAGAAGTGCACCAGGTATTGAAATCTTTTACAAAAGACAAATGCCCAGGCCTTGACAACTGGACAGTTGATCTTTTCCTCCACTTTTTTGAGATTATGGGAAAAGATCTATTGGAGATGGTGGAAGAATCTAGGACCATAGGTATGGTTTATGGGGCCATAAATTCCGCATTTATTACACTCATTCCTAAATGCTCGAAGCCATCCTCCTTTCTCGACTTTCGACCTATTTCTTTGTGCAACATTGTATACAAACTCATATCCAAGATCATTGCGAAACACATGAAGGTAACCCTATATCTTCATATTACTAGGAAACAATATGGTTTCCTTCACAATCGACCTATCCATGATGCAGTGGTTGTCACCTAGGAGTGCATACATTCCATACATACCAGGAAATTAGAAGCTATCGTCATGAAGGTGGATTTGCAGAAGACCTACAACTTTGTAGATTAGTCGTTCCTTAGAATCATATTATACAAGACTGGTTTGGCAACACATAATGTGGAATGTATTATGGCATGTGTCTCCTTAGTGAATTTTTCTATTCTGATAAATTGCTATCCGTCTCAATTCTTCTCTGTGAAAATAGGCCTGAGACAGGGTTGCTCACTGTCACCTTTAGTCTTCATCCTGGTGATGGATGGGTTGAGTCTCAAGATTAGAGAAACAGAAGCAACAATTATTTTCAACGGCCTCAGTTTGGGACATGGTGTTGACATCACTCATAGTTTCTTCGTTAATGATATACTCACTTTTGGGATAGTTTCAAGAGCACAATGGTCAACCCTTCACTACATCTTTCGGAGATTCAGGGAGGCTTCTGGTTTGATAGTAAATGGTAATAAATCTATCCTTTTGTTTTCAAGTGTCTACCGGGAGGAGATCAGAGCTATTGTTGGTACATTTAGGGTACAGGCACAACCATTATGTGAAGGATTCACATATTTGGGATTTCAGCTGAAGTCGAACAACTATAGAAATGCGGACTAGAAATGGATTTTAGAGAAATTTCAACATAAACTGCAGGGATGGACTCTTAGATGGCTCACTCTGGGTGGAATATTTCACACTTGTTCAAGTTGTTCTTCAACAACTTTCGGTATACTAGGCTTACCTGTATATCCTGCCCTCAATTATCATATCAAGTATATGAAGAGCCATGACACGCTTCATTTGGGCAAGTACTGGAGAGGAGAAATAAATTCACTTGCTCAAATGGGGAAAGATTACCCTCCCGAAGGAATATGGGGGATGGGGCTTATTAGATGTTAAATTATTTAGATGGGCTTTACTTATCAAATATTTATGGAGGGCTTTGTTCCAAGAGAGGATATGAAGGAACATCATCGTGATTAAGTATCACAAGCAAAGAAGCACTATGGATTGGTTCAAAGAAGGCAAAATAGGCATAAAATATGGGCTCTTACATATGGATTAGTTTCTAGAAGATCAAAGACTTGTTTATTCAGAGACTTAGATGGTCTTTTGGACAGGGAAATCACATTTTGATTGGGCATGATCTAATATTGTGCATTAATTTTATCCTGATGTTCTCGGTGGATTTCATTGATAGGTTACATGCTCGAGGATATGTCTTTCTAGAACAGGTTACTCGCCAGTGGCAAGGATTATTTCTTGTATGACGTGATGCTGCACATATTGGCATGGTTGGGGACTGCGCTACTGCATAGAATGGTTATGTTAGAGACCTCATATCAGCATGTTTGTGCAAATTTGATAAAGGAAACTACATTAACTAGGGAGGAAAAATCTTAAATGACTATGTGGTTATGGTTGCAACTTACATATATATTATTTGCACCACATACAGTTCAAATTCCACATTTTGGTTCAAGCAGATCTTGAAATGGAAGGCCCCATTAAAAATAATTTATTTACTTGGCTGGTCTGGCACAACAAGACATTGACCTGGGAAAATCTTCGAAAGCGTGGAATCCATGGCCCAGGAAGGTGCCCTCTCTATCCATATGCTTTGGAGGCTAATATACATCTCTACTTGGAATGTTTGATTTCCCTTAAGGTATGGCACATGTTTGTCTACTTTTTACACATCCCTTTTAGAAATTTTCTCTATCCTGAACGATGTCTTCAATGGTGGATTGAGAGGGGGTAAACATAAATCCACTCCCCTATTTATTCTCTAGGATATTTGGCAGGCTACGAATCGATACATATTTGATGATGCCCTATAAATATCCTACATATTTGCACTAACATAGGGAGGTGGATGGAAAATCTCACAGACAGGATGCAGGTGGTCAAGGACTTACTTCATCGATCCATTCCCTGAAACATCCTATTCCATGTTGGCTACTTCGATGGAGCAGCACAGGGAGGTAGATGTGGTTGTGGCGTATGGATCAGATTTTGCAACATAACACATTATAAATTATCTTGGCATGGAGGGGATGGTACAACCTCGAGAGCGAAGACCCTAGCCCTTTGGGGACTCCTCTGGTTTTCCAATAAAATGTATTTGGACACGATCCATTTATATGGAGAATCAAAAACTCTCATTGATGGAGTTTCGGGTCGAGCAACTTTTCTTCCACCTGACCTGGAGGGTTGGATCAACCACATTAACTATCTTACACTGTCCTTCCACCATATGTAATTTCAACATATCTACAGGGAGTCAAAATTCATTGTAGTTAGTTTATCCAAACAGGCCTTAGAGGAGGAATCAGGTTTCATAGATTACAAGTTCATGTAGGAAAATGTGACTAGAGAGGAGGGCACCGTCCAAATTCCCTTCATATGAGTTTCATGTCTACTTTTGATTAGCATGCTTGAACTTTTTTCTGACTTTCTGCTTATATTTTCGATGAACAAATTAGTGTATATGGACTATGTGCTATGGGAACAAATGGATATCATTTTTCATTATGTTAGTAGCAGAATATACACTCTATATGTATCTGAAATGTGATTAGGAATTTACTGAAGATGTACTGGTACATAATTTACACCAATGTTTTTTCATCTGGAAAAAACAAAATAATGTATAGGTTCATACTATATATAGAATTATATAGTAAAGCTTGGTTAATCTGCAAGCCATGGCCCTTGTTTCCCTTCTTAATCATTGATTTGTTTTAGTTTTCTTCCCATGTCGATGGAGTGGCCTAAGTTAGTTTTTATACTTTTTAATAATTTCCTCATAAATGAAGGTAACTTCAATTATTACTTATAGAATTTAGGGACAATGTTTTTAATATTAATCGTCAATCTAAAATCTAAAAGATTTGATATTATATATATTTATAAATATCAGAAATTAAATAAAAATAAAATTATATTTAAATTTTGTTGTTTGGATTTTTTTTTGTTAGAGTAAGGAATTATGCTCTTAGCGAGCTCTCTGTTATTGTAACTCAAGTTTTTAAAATCTGATTTTGCTGTTGTTTTGCTTGTCTTTTTATGTTATGCTTTACTCAATATAGTTTGGCAAGTTTTTTATCATGCATATTATGTAGGTAGGATTGTACTGGAAGTCTTCTATGAGCCAAATCTAGTGGCTTGATAGTTTTTCTTGAATATAATTTTGATGGATACTTTCTTGGCCCTTGCTTGTTGCAGCTCGCCTGAAAAGGTTGTTGGTATCAAACCATCTCATAGTTTTACACACTTTAGAGCAGTGTCTAAAATATCTTCGAGGGTCCTGAAAACATCTTATTGACAATATTGGCGAAAATATCGGTAAATAATCGAAAAATATCGGTAACATAAAAAATAAAAAATAAAAATTTTTAAGAATATAAAGCAATAATGATATTTAGCCAATATTTTCAAAATATGGCGATATTTCGCTGATATTTTCAGAATATCGCAATATTTAGTCGAGATTTTCAAAATATCGCGATATTTTCAAATATGAAAATATCACGATATTTATTTGCAGAAATATCGTTTGCCTTAAAATATTGCGATATTTCACGAAATATCGCCGATATTACACGAAATATCACCGATATTATCAACACTGCTTTAGAGTTCATCATGATAGAAACCAATAACTATCCGAGAATTGAATATTGGTGGGGAAGATAACAACCATTCCACTCAACCACCCTATATAACCCCCAATTGACTTATAAATTTTGTTTTATTATAAAATTGTGATTAATTTTTAAATTTACATATAAATTAATTTGTAAAGAATTATGTTAACAATTCAAGATTCAAAAGTATTTGATAAAAGTAAAAGCATGCTCATTTATCGATCATCAATTGGTTATTCAAATATTCTTTTATTAACTAATAATGAATATTGATGTGTATCCTATCTCTTCATTAATTTGACAATTGAAGTATAATTAATTTTTTTTGTAAGCTTCGCAGGACTACATCTTCAACATGTCCAATATATCACCTCGATTTGGGCAGGGAATTGAACCGGTGACTTCACATCAAGGAGTTCCTTAATATAGCATCCGATCACCGTTTATCCAAGACCCTGTGGACAAATTATAATCATCTTTATATATATATATATATATATAATATATTATATATATAATATATATATATATATATATGATGTTGATGATGATTAATGTCCACTAAGACCAATGTGGTTTATCAAACCTCAATAAAAGAGAGTCTAATTGTCATTCTTCAAAATCTTGTTTCTATGAGCAAGGAGTAGGGAAAGAAGCATTCCAAGATCGCTATAGTTGGGTTGGATTAGTAAGTCAAGAAGATTGGATGTGTAGCTGATGATAGGGAAATGAGAGCAAATGTGGGCAAGAGTCGGGTAGTCTAAAAGGCAGTGCTTTTCATCTTCCACCTTCTTAGTATCACAGATTTGACAAATTCTATCGTCCCGGGGAGTCTTGGGAGTAGACCACCGCTCGATCTCACTCCGAAGCTCATGAGAGTTAGTTCTAATCATAACCATGTTCATTTTCTTTTTAGTGCTAGTCAACATAGAGAGATAATTATGGTTATCAAGGGTGGGGTTGATCACATCCTTATAGTACCTTAGCTTCCTTTTACCCTCCAACTCCTTAGCATCCCACATCTTGTCCTTAAAACTAGAGGTAATAATATCTTTGATACTATCCTTGCTTCCCATGATGATCTCCTCCTTAACCCCCCAAAGGTTGAGCCAAGACTGAGCACCTGATGCCACCCGTGCTTGAGGCGCATGTGGGGGTTTTGACTAAAGTTAGAAGCAATTTTTGGGAGCCTTTTGAATTCCATATTGTGAATCTTCTTCTTTTACATCAAATATCTAACCATAGCCGCACTTTCAATGGGGGACATGCCAACTTCGATCAAGAGGATAGGATAGGGAGTATTTCCCTTGATCTTGAGGTTATAGGTTATGAATTGCTTTTGGATAATCTCAATCTTTCTCCACGACTCCCTAGATATATTGCACCCCAAAACTTCACATCCATATAATATAATAGGGGTGACGAGAGTCTCAAAGAGGAACCTTTTTTTACTCCAAATGTAAAGATCGACTGACTTACAATTGTTTTGAAGCTCATAATAAGCTTTCCAACCTCCAATAATTTTTTTTTTCTCGATGCTATAATTCGAGTTGAGCTAATGAGGAAAGTCAATACCCAAATATTTATAAGAAGAAAGCTGCTCAAGGCAATGGTTATCATAGACGAAACTACCATGGGTGATCTTTTTGGATTTAATGATCATGACTTTAGTCTTGTCAATATTAATTGTCATACCCATCTTGGAGCAGTAGACATGAAGAGTCTTAAGCTACTTGTCTAGGTCATCATGGCTCCTTGCAAGAAGAATGTTATCGTCAACATAAAGGAGAAGAGTAATGATAATACCAGCAAGCTCGGTGCCTTTGCAACCCACAGTTTCCAGACACTCCTCTAGTTTATCGATGTAACTACCAAAAAGGGTAGGGGAAAGGGGACAACCTTACTTAACCCTGATATTACATTTAATATCTTTAGACCACCCTTCGTTGGTCTTAAGCTTGGCAATGACAGTCTTGTAGAGGTGGATCACAACAATCCTCAGTTCAAGAGGAACAATGATCTCTTCAAACCTCTCCCAGAGCTTATCTCGGGGGATAGTGTCGAAAGATTTTCTAAAGTCCACAAAACAATATAAGGGATCGGTTTTATTATTGCGACATTCCTCTGCGATGATCCTAAGGGTGACAAGGTGGTCAATGGTCGAGTTATGTCTCCTAAAACCAGCTTGCCTTTAGCTCTTTTACCCTAGTTCTCAAGCCAAAGGCTATGCTTTTTTTTTTCTAGAATGAGCCCATAAAGCTTGGCTAGGATGTGGCTAATCATAATGGTTCTGTAGTTAGAGGGAACAATTTTGTCCCCATTTTTGAAGATAGGCACAATAATGCTTTGCGTCCAAAGTTTAGGGAAGCCATGCTTGATAGCCGAATTGAGAAGCTTGTGGAGATGAGGAATGACGATACATTTTCCGATTTTAAAGATCTCAGCTTAGAAACCTTCAATATCTTTGGCTTTCCCATTAGTGAGTTTATTAATCCCGGACTCAACGTCTTCTAGAGAAAAAAACATCATCCTTAAAAGGAGTGTTTAAGATGGTGCCCATGGTGTTCGAAGAGTCATACAACTTCTTAAGATAGTTATCCCAATTATTCCAACTTCTTAATATATACATATACAGGTGTAGTCTAACTTATATATATATATATATATATAATATATATATATATATACTTGTTGATTTTAATAAAAAATATGACATAGATTTTTAAAAAACTTGAGTTTAAGTTGTTTAAAATGTAGAATTCTAGTGCCCGAGGGGTTTTCGGAATCCACTTATGCATTCAAAAAATGCATTTTAAATAACAATATCACACTCTTCTTGAAATTGTTTTGTCACATTCCTATAAAAAGTTTATTTCGTTTTTTAAGTTAGACTATATATTATATATATATATATAATATATATATATAATAAATTTGTTATAATAAAAATAAAATAAAATAGATAAATATTTATATTTCAAAAAAATCCTATTTTATAGAATATATATTAGTTCAAAATGAAAATAAAAATATTTATTTTATGCAATATATATTTTATTTAAAACAAAGTATTTTTTTAATTATAATTATAATTATAAAATACACATTTCATTTAAAATTATATATATATATATATAATATATATATATATATATATATATATATAGATAGATAGATAATAGATATATTAAAAGTAGATTATTGATTAATATTTAAAAATCATTATTATTAATTTTTTATAATTTATTATTAATAAAAAAGTATGAAAGTAATAAATTATAATTAACTGGGAATAGAATATTTTGTAAATAGATGTAAAATAAATTTTGTATTATCTCAGTGTGAGATTAATGTAGTGGTAGTTTTTAAGCTTCTTTTTACCCTCCAACTCTTTAGCATCCCATATCTTGTCCTTAAAACTGGAGGTAATAATATCTTTGATACTGTATTTGCTTCCCATGATGATCTCCTCCTTAATCCCCCAAAGGTTGAGCCAAGACTAAGCATCCTAATGCCACCCACGCTTGAGGCGCATGTGGGGGTTTTGACTATAGTTAGAAGAAATTTTTGGAAGCCTCTTGGATTCCATATTGTGAAGCTTCTTCTTATACATGAAATATCTAAGTATAGCCACACTTTCAATGGGGGACATGCCAACTTCGATTAAGAGAATATGGTAGGGAGTATTTCCCTTGATCTTGATGTTATAGGTTATGAATTGGTTTTGGATAATCTTAATCTTTCTCCACGATTCCCTAGATATACTGCACCCCCAAACTTCACATTCATATAAGATAACAAGGGTGACGAAAGTCTCAAAGAGGAACCATTTTTTACTCCAAATGTAAATATCAACTGACTTGCAATTGTTTTCAAGCTCATAATAAGTTTTCCAACCTCCAATAATTCTTTTTTCGATGCTATAATTCCAGTTGAGCTAATGAGGAAAGTCAATACCCAAATATTTATAAGAAGAAAGTTGTCAAAGGCAATGGTTATCATAGACAAAACTACCATGGGTGATCTCTTTAGATTTAATGATCATGACTTTAGTCTTGTTGGTATTAACTGTCATACCCATCTTGGAGCAGTAAATATGAAGAGTCTTAAGCTACTTGTCTAGGTCATCATGGCTCCTTGCAAGAAGAACGATATCATCGTCATAAAGGAGAAGAGTAATGATAATATAGCGAGTTCGGTGCCTTTCCAGCCCACAGTTTCCAGACACTCCTCTAGTTTATTGATGTAAATACCAAAAAGGATAGGGGAAAGGGGACAACCTTGCTTAACCCCGATATTACATTTAATATCTTTAGACCACCCTTTGTTGGTCTTAAGCTTGATAATGATAGTCTCGTAGAGGTGGATCACAACAATCCTCAGTTCAGGAGGAACCATGATCTCTTCAAGCCTCCCCCATAGCTTATCTTCGGGGATAGTGTCGAAAGCTTTTCTAAAGTCCACAAAACAATAGAAGAGATTGGTTTTACTATTACGACATTCCTCTGTGAGTATACTGGGCTCACTTGTATATCCTGCCCTCGATTATCATATCAAGTATACGATAAGCCATGACACACTTCATTTGGGCAGGTACTAGAGAGGAGAAAAAAAATCACTTGATCAAATGGGGCAAGATTACCTCTCGAAGGAATACGGGGGATGGGGCTTGTTAGATGTTAAATTATTTAGATGGGCTTTACTTATCAAATCTTTATTGAGGGCTTCAATCCAAGAGAGGATATGAAGGAACATCATTGTGATTAAGTATCACAAGCAAAGAAGCACTATGGATTGGATCAAAGAAGGCAAAATAGGCATAAATATGGGTTCCTACATTTGGCTTAGTTTCCAGAAGATCAAAGACTTGTTTATTCATAGAATTAGATGGTCTTTTGGACAGGGAAACCACATTTTGATTGGCATGATCTAATATTGTGTGTTAATTCTATCCCTACACTCTCGGTGAATTTCATTGACATGTTACATGCTCGAGGATATTTGTTTCTAGAATAGGTTATTTGCTAGTGGCAGGGATTATTTCCTGTATGACGTGATGCTGCACATATTGGCATGGCTGGGGACTACGCTACTACATAGAATGGTTATGTTAGAGACCTCATATCAGCAGGTTTGTGCAAATCTGATAAAGGAGACTACATCAACTAGGGAGGAAAACTCTTAAATGACTATGTGGTTGTGGTTGAAACTTACATATATATTATATGCACCATATACAATTTAAATTCCACATGTTGGTTCAGGTAGATCTGGAAATGGAAGGCCCCATTAAAAAATAATTTATTTACTTGGCTAGTCTGGCACAACAAGACATTGACCTGGGAAAATCTTCGAAAATGGGGAATCCTGACCCAGGAAGGTGCCCACTCTGTCGATATGCTTTGGAGGCTAATATACATCTCTACTTGGAATGTCTGATTTCCCTTAAGGTATGACACATATTTGTCCACTTTTTACACATCCCTTTTAGAAATTTTCACTCTATTAGTGGATCGAGAGGGGGTAAACATAAATCCACTCCCCTGTTTATTCTCTAAGATATTTAGCATACTACGAATCGATACATATTTGATGGATGCCCTATAAATATCCTACATAAGGAGGTGGATGGAAAATCTCACAGATAGGATGCAAGTGGTTAAGGACTTACTTCATCGATCCATTCCCTCAAACATCCTATTCCATGTTGGCTACTTCTATGGAGTAGCACAGGGAGGCAGATGTGGCTGTGGCATATGGATAAGATTTTGCAACATGACACATTATAAATTATCTTGACATGGAGGGGATGGTACAAACTTGAAAGTGAAGATCCTAGCCCTTTGGGGACTCCTCTGGTTTTCCAATAAAATGTCTTTGGACACGATCCATATATATGGAGAATCAAAAACTCTCATTGATGGAGTTTTGGGTTGAGCAAATTTTATTCCACCTAGCCTAGAGGGTTGAATCAACCACATCAACTATTTTACACAGTCCTTCCACCATATCTACTTTCAACATATCTACAGGGAGTCAAAATTCGTTGTAGCTAGTTTATCCAAACATGCCTTAGAGGAGGAATCAAGTTTCATACATTACAGGTTCTTGTAGGAAAATGTGACTAGAGAGGAGGGCACCATCCAAATTCCCTTCATATGAGTTTGATGTCTACTTTTGATTAGCATGCTTGAACTTTTTCTGACTTTTCTGCTTATATTTTCGATGAACAAATTAGTGTATATGAACTATGTGCTATGGGAACAAATGTATGTCATTTTTCATTATGTTAGTATCAGAATAGACTCTCTATATGTATATGAAATGTTATTAGGAATTCACTGAAGATGTATTGGTACATAATATACACCAGTGCTTTTTTCATCTGGAAAAGCAAAATAATGTATAGGTTCATACTATATCTAGAATTATACAGTAAAGCTTAGTTAATTTCCAAGCCATGGCCCTTGTTTCTCTTCTTAATCATTAATTTGTTTTAGTTTTCTTCCCATGTAGATGGAGTGGCTCGAGTTAGTTTTTATACCTTTTAATAATTTCCTCATAAATAAAGGTAACTTCAATTACTACTTATAAAATTGAGGGACATTGTTTTTAATATTAATGGTAAATTTAAAATCTAAAAGATTTGATATTATATATATTTATAAATAATTAAGAAATTAAATAAAAATAAAATTAGATTTAAATTTTGTTGTTTAGATTTTTTTGGTTAGAGTAAAGAATTATGCTCTCAGTGGGCTCTTCGTATTGTAACTCTAAGTTTTTAAAATTTGTTTTTGTTGTTGTTTTGCTGGTCTTTTTATGCTGTGCTTTCCTCAGTATAGTTTGGCAAGTTTTTTATCATGCCTTATATGTAGGTAGGATTGCAGTGGAAGCCCTCGGTGAGCCAAATCTAGTGGCTTTATAAATTTTCTTGAATATAATTTTGATGGATACTTTTTTGGCCCTTGCTTGTGTCCGCTATAGGTTATTTGTAAGTATCTTTGATTCTAAGGAATAGAAAGATGTTGTAGCTCGCCTGAAAAGGGTGTTGGTATCAAACAATCTCATAGGTTTACACACTTTAGAGCAGTGTCTAAAATATTGGAGAGGGTCTCGAAAATATCTTATCATAATATTGGCGAAAATATCGGTAAATAATCGGAAAATATCGACAAACATAAAAAAATCAAAATTTTCAAAATTTTAAGATTATAAAGCAATAATAATATTTAGCCAATATTTTCAAAATATGGCGATATTTAGCTAAAATTTTAAGAATATCGCAATATTTAACCGAGATTTTCAAAATATTGTAATATTTTCAAATATGAAAATATCACGATATTTACTTGTTGAAATATCGTTTGCCTTAAAATATCGTGATATTTCACGAAATATCGCCGATATTATCAACACTGCTTTAGAGTTCATAAGGCTAGAAGCCAATAACTAGCCGAGATTTGAATCTGGGTGGGAAAGATAACAACCATTCCGCTCAACCACCCTATATAACCCCAATTGACTTATAAATTTTGATTAATTTTTAAATTTACATATAAATTAATTTGCAAAGAACTATGTTAACAATTCAAGATTCAAAGGTATTTGATAAAAGTAAAAGCATGCTCATTTATGGATCATCAATTGGTTATTCAAATAATCTTTTATTAACTAATAATGAATATTGATGTGTATCCTATCTCATCATTAATTTGACAATTGAAGTATAATTAATTTTTTTTGTAAGCTTGGTAGGACTACATCTTCAACATGTCCAATATATCACCCTGATCTGGGCAGGGAATTGAACCGGTGACTTCACATCAAGGAGTTCCTTGATAGAGCATCCTATCACCGTCTATCCAAGACCCCGTGGACGAATTATAATTATTTTTTTAGGCTATATAAATATATATATATATATATATATATAATATATATATATATATAATGTTGATGATGATTAACGTCCACTAAGACCAATGTGGTTTATCGAACCTCAATAAAAGAGAGTCTAATTGTAATTCTTCAAAATATTGTTTTTATGATGAAGGAGCAGGGAAAGAAGCGTTCCGAGATCGCTATAGTTGGGTTGGATTAGTAAGTCAAGGAGATTGGATGTGTGGCTGATGATAGGGAAACGAGAGTAGATGTGGGCAATAGTTGGGTAGTCTAAAAAGAAGTGCTTTTCATCTTCCACCTTCTTAGTGTCACAAATCTGACAAATTATATCATCCCAGGGAGTCTTGGGAGTAGACCACCGCCCGGTCTTACTCGGAAGCTCATGAGAGTTAGTTCTAATCCTAACGATGTTCATTTTCTTCTCAGTGCTAGTCAACATAGAGAGATAATTATGGTTATCAAGGGTGGGGTTGATCACCTCCTTATAGTACCTTAGCTTCCTTTTACCCTCCAACTCCTTAGCATCCCACATCTTGTCCTTAAAACTAGAGGTAATGGTACCTTTGATATTGTCCTTACTTTCCATGATGATCTCCTCCTTAATCCCCCAAAGGTTGAGCCAACACTGAGCATCCTAATGCCACCCGCGCTTGAGGCGCATGTGGGGGTTTTGACTAAAGTTAGAAGCAATTTTTGGGAGCCTCTTGGGTTCCATATTATGAAGCTTCTTCTTATACAACAAATATCTAACCATAGCCGCACTTTTAATGGGGGACATGCCAACTTCGATCAAGAGGATAGGATTGGGAGTATTTCCCTTGATCTTGAGGTTATCTGTTATGAATTGCTTTTGGATAATATCAATCTTTCTCCACGACTCCCTAGACATACTGCACCCCCAAAATTCACATCCATATAAGATAACAGGGGTGACAAGAGTCTCAAAGAGGAACCTTTTTTTACTCTAGATGTAAAGATCGACTGACTTACAATTGTTTTCAAGCTTATAATAAGCTTTCCAACATCCAATAATTATTTTCTTAAGGAATTTAGACTTCTGTGATCCATAACATTGTTTAGAGAATTTTCGGCGAAATCACATAAATAATCATTTGTTGACGCGTTTCGAACCAACCAGTGTGGTTCATCGTCAGGACAAGTTGAAGATCGATCCAGCTTAGCATGTTAAATAGTTTGGGCAGAGACTCCAACGGCTAATTCTGACCTTATGACCCCAGTCAAATAATTTAATATTCTTTTTATTATTATTATTCCCAGAAATAAGTTAAATTAGGTAAAATTATATAAATAAAGTAGTAGTTTATTATAAAATATAATTGTTTATTAATAAATAAATATATATAATATATATGGTAAATTAATTATGTAAATTAAAATATATAAACTATTTTTAAAAGCTAAATATATATTAGCAAATTATAATTAAATAGCTATAATGGTTGGTAATTTATTTCTTTACTTTAATTGTTTATTAATCACTATATATTTGTATATATATATTATAGTTATAATATCAGGTTCATGAATAATCTTAGAGTTTAGCTTAAAAGGATAATT
>APFE030344327.1:26743-48920 GCA_000404065.3 Pinus taeda | reverse complement strand
TAAGGTAGAGTAGATTTCATTTTGTAAATATTTGCTTTGATTTCATTATGTCATTTGATTGCTTTCAAGTTTGATAGATTAGATTTTTCATTCATGCAAGTGTGTTCAACCGGTTGATTGTAGATTAGTGATAACTATTGGTATATTTTCATCTTTTTGATAATTATTGACATATGAGATCATCTTGTCCTTCCTGCTAACTTTCATTTTCTGGAGTTTAAATTCAGCACTGTCCTTTTCAAATTGTGATTTGCTTATTTCTTTTTCTGCTAGTTAGATATCATACTGCCCATCAATTTATGATTTCTTTCTGTGGTCAAATGACTATATCAGCAAAGAATCAGAATATTACTAACTGTAGTGTGATTTAGTTGTCATATTGCTTACTCATGGTTGCTTTCCATAAAGTAGATTGAGCTGAATGGTAAAGGACTAGAAGATTTTAAGTAGTGTGAATAGTTCTTTTATGCAACTTACATTTAGATATCATATTGCTTCACATGTTCATGATTACTTCCCCAAGGTAAATTGAGCTGAAGGGTAAAGGATTTGAAGAATTCAAGTAGTGTGATTAATTTCTTTTATGGAATTTACTTTCTTGAACAGTTAGATATCATATTGCTTAACTTGTTTATGATTACTTCCCACCAGGTAGATTGAGCCGAAGGGCAAAGGATTTGAAAAGTTAAAGTAGTGTGAATTAGCTGCTTTGCTTTAAGTTTGAGTTGTTTTTCAAGTTTTTGCTTTCTTTTCATTTTCAGCAGCAAGGATACTGGGCCATTGTCATTAGTTCACCATTTGATGCATTTATTTTCTCTTAAGAATTGATTTTATTTTAGTTGTTTTAAAGCTTTCTTTTTAAGCACTTTCAAGTTTGAGAAAATCGTTGTAGAAACCATCACCATCTATACTCCATACTTCACTTTCATCCTCACCATCACACATTAGGGAAAGATAAATCCAAAAACAAACTAAAGTAAGAAAAATGTTAACTAAGCACATATGGTGCACCACACTTCATCAGTTTACGATACCCGGATTGATAATTTATGTAGAGCAATTTAAGACGTTAAATTGACTAGACAAGAATCAAGTCTAATTTAAACTTAGTCATTGATTAGAGATTAGATCAAAGTCGTTGATTTCTCAACAGGAAAAGTATAAAAGAAGGCTTGGGGTCAGTTGTACTGAACACACAGGGAGAGCACTTGAGCTAGATCGAAATTCTAGGGCGTGGTTCACTGAGAATTTCGGAATGAGCTTCTAGTGCAAAGAGGAAGTTCAGCAGTGGGACTTTTATCCAAGGCCGATAATACATAGCAGAGAGGCATTGCAGCACCAGGGAGAGACAGCGCAGCTCCAAGAGGGTGACGCAGAGGCTGGAGGGCTAACATAATCACATAGAGGCAGTGTTGGGGTTTTTGTGAGGCAGATCGGGCAGTAATTCAGTAGGTCGATTTCTGAGCCAAGAAGGCTCACTAGGAAATTGACACAGCTCCTAGAGGTGACGCAGTGCCAGCGCAGAGCTGGGAGCAACCATCGATGCACAACACTGGGGACAACGCAGTCACTTGTGGGGCTTATTCATCCAGTTGCTGGATCCGCCAAAATATTTGTCTCTGGATAGAGGTACTTCTGCCAGGATCATTCTCTGTTGGGTGAGCCGGATTTGGCACCCTAGTTGTATTCAGAAATCTGCATAATAATAAAACCCTCATATCTGTCACACCGGTTTTCCCACATTGGGTTTTTCCAGGGACGTTTAGTCCAAAAATAAGTGTCCTTTGTGTGGTTGTCTCATTTATTTTTCAGTACTTGATCTATTTCTTGGTGTAGGCTGCAGTGTATTTGCATTAATATTTTATGAATAATTTTGAAAATAACTTGTTCAAATGAAGAACACAAGTAGGCAATGCAAATCAATTTACTACAGTAGGATTTCTGATTTGTTAGATTTAGAATTTTTCACATGGTATCAAAGTGATTGCAGATCAAGGAGGACTGGAGCCATCACCGAAAGGACAAGAAAAATATGTGCGTGAAGACGGTTGTCCCGCAAGAAAATGCAATTTCAGGCCAAGAGAGCAGAGGAGAGGTGACGCAGTCACCAAGGAAGGCTCCCACAGAGCCCACGTTAGCCTGATTGGGTGACGTTGTTGCTGCAGAGGGCAGCGCAGTGTTTACTAGGCCAGCACAGAGACTATTAAGTCTCGGTTTTCTAGTTGTTGTGGCTAGGGGTGCAGTGAAAATTTTATCTGGAGTTGCTAGTGGGGTGTTGATTTTGTTGGTGAAAAACATTACCTAGTGGGGCAGGATCCTTGAGGTGTCCAAACTCTTGGATCACATATGACTACGGGAGCCCTTAATGACAGTAGCAAAATGACGGGAGTCAGTTGGTGCGAGGGATGATAGAGCAACAGTGGCAGAGCTAGAGTGCCAAATTCTAAAGCAGCGCAGTGGAGTGTTGCAATAGTGCAAAAGGCATAGAGCAGATACAACAGCAGCACAGTAGCATCAAAGGGTTAGCATAGATTAGCAACAGAGGTAGCTTCAGCATTACGAGGCACCTAGATTGACCAACATGTCAGCGTTTGGGTGGCTTTTCAGTTGCTTACTTCTCAACAACTGAGTTGCAGTGCAGTAGTTAGGAGTGGCAGTGCTATGGGGCAGCATGATGCGGCATATTGAGAGGGAGATGTCGTACAAATGCAGCAGTGACAGCGGCAGCGTCATGGGCAGCAGTACAGATTGCAGCAGCGTAGTGGATGAAGGGCAGCAGGCTGAGCATTAGCAGCACAGATGATTGATGTTGTGGATCAATGTGATACTTCTATTGGGAAGTATTGCTAGAGCACATTCTTTGCTAAGAGGGAGTGTTGATTTTTGGGTAGCATCGGATGTGCTCTAACTCTGAAATTTTGTAGAGGGGCTTGAACACATGAGATCACCAAGACCTAGAAATCGTCTGGAAAATTTCCACCCAGAGTGCATGTTTTCAAATAATTAATTATTTTTAATGATCCCTAAGTTAAAACTTAGGAAATTAAAATAATTAAAGTGAATTAATGTAAATATGGGTGAGAAGCTTCTAAGTGATGAGGATCAAGTCTAATTTAATCTTAGCCATTGATTAGAGATTAGATCACGATCGTTGATTTCTCAACAGGAAAAGTATAAAGGAAGGCTTGGGGTTAGTTGGAGAGAACACACAGGGAGGGTTATACTTGAGCTAGATCGAAATTTTGGGGCGTGGTTTGCTGAGAATTTCAAAGTGAGCTTCTAGTGTAGAGGGGCAATTTGGTAATGGGACTTTCGTCTAAGGCAAGAATACATAACAAAGAGGAAGTGTAGCACCAGGGAAAGACAACGCAGCTCCATGAGGGTGACACAGAGGCTAGAGGGCTGATGCAGTCACATAGAGGCAGCGCAGGGGTTTTTGTGAGGCAGATCAGGCATCAATTGAGCAAGTCGATTTCTGAGCCGGGAAGGCTCATCGGGAGGGTGATGCAGTCCCAGCGCAGAGCTGGGAGCAGCCATCGCTGCACAGCACTGGGGACAAGGCAATCACCTATGGGGTTTGTTTATCCAGTTGCTAGATCTGCCAAAATATTTGTCTCCGGATAGAGGTACTTCTGCTGGGATTATTCTCTATTGGGTGAGTCGTATTTGGCACCCTAGTTGTATTACAAAATTTGCATGATAATAAAACCCTCATATCTGTTGCACCGGTTTTCCCACATTGAGTTTTTCTGGGGACGTTTAGTCCAAAAAAAAGAATGTACTTTATGTGGTTGTCTCATTTATTTTTCAGTACTTGATATGTATATTGGTGTAGATTGCAGTGTATTTGTTGTTGATTTGAGGTAGCATCAGATGTTCTCTAGCCATTAAAATTGGTGGAGAGGCTAAAGCACATGAGATCTCCAAGACCCAAAAATGGTTTGGACAGATTGTATCCGGTTTGGGAGACATTAAAATAATTAATATTTTTAATGGAGTTCCTAAGTCTAAACTTAGGAAAAATAAAATATTAATGGGGATTAATATAAAATTGGGTTAGAAAGTTCCAAAAGTCATGGATCAAACCAAATCTAATCTTGGTCATTGATTAGAGATTTAATCTCGGTCGTTGAAGGACCAACGAGAAAAGATAAGAGGAGGCTTGAGGGTCAGTTGGACAACACAACAAAGTGATCAGTCATTCATTTTGCTAGAGCGGGGTTGCTAAGCAAAGTTGAATCAGTGACCAGCAGCGAGGGGTAGTGAGTACTGGGCAGAGAGGCAGAGACAGTACTGAGAGACCAAACGTAGAAGCAAGGAGAGCGAGAGCAACAGTCAGTTCAGGCCATGCAAAGCCCAACAGAGACAGCGTAGAGGCGAGAGGGATTGCATCATCCACGCAAAGGTTGTTGGAGTGACGCAGAGGGTCCCAGAGAATGCGCAGTGCCTCAGAGGGCTGACGCAGAGGGTCTTGGGGCTGACACAAGTTAGCAGGAGGCTGACGCAGAGGCCAGAAGGGCCAACGTTGAGCTTCAGTTGTGCCAGAGAGGGTTTCGTGGGACAGGTTTTCTAAATACCTGTTTCCGAATATAAAGGTATTGTTGTCGTGTATTTTTCTCTATTGGGTGAGCCGATTAGGCACCCAATTGTACTCAAGGAAATACTACATAATAATAAACCATCAGAATAGCTGCAACGGTTTTCCCGCATTGGGTTTTTCTAGGGGGATCTGTCCAAAAATAACGGTGTCACTTGTGTGTTTGTTTTCTTTTAGTTGTTGATATGTAGATATTTTCATTGTATTCTATTTATTTCGGTATTTAAATGTTTTAAATAACTTGTTCGAATTTAAACAAGTAGAAAAAAGAAACCAACAAAATACAAATTAATTTTCTAACGGATAGAATTAGAAAATTCAACATTTGCATTAATATTTTCTGAATAATTCTGAAAATAACTTGTTAAAATGAAGAACACAAGTAGGTAATGCAAGTCAGTTTACTGCAGTAGGATTTCTGATTTTTAGATTCAGAAATTTTCACATGCACATATCTAAGGTCTACACTTTGATGAAACTTTTGCTCTTGTTGCTCGATTAGAGGCAATTAGAATGATTTTGACATTTTCATGTTTGAAGAATTTCAAGATATATTAGATGGATGTCAAATCTTATTTTCTAAATGGAGGGTTGCATGAAGAAGTTTACATAGAGTATCTGGATGGTTTTCAGTACTAAAATCGATTTGATTATGTTCGCAAGCTGAAGAAGGCTTTGTATGGTCTCAAGCAAGCCCCACGAGCTTGGTATTCCAAGTTGGACAATTACTTTCTCAAGTGTGGTTTCAAAAGAGGCACAGCTGATAGTAATTTATATGTCAAATATAATAACGGAAAATTAATAGTGGTAATTTTCTATGTTGATGATATTATATTTTCTAGTGATTTAGATTCACTAACATGCATGTTTGCAATTGTTATGAAGGTCGAATTTGAGGTGTATATACTTGGAGAACTCTCTTATTTCCTTGGATTGTAGATTGCATTGACTTCCAAAGGAATTTTTATCTCACAAAGCAAGTATCTCAAGGAAGTATTGAAGAAATTTGGCACAGGGGAGTGTTCTTTGGTAAGCACACAAATCATTATAGGTTGCAAGCTTAGCAAGACTAATGAATCACCAGAAGTGGACTAGAATTTATACAGATCTATTAGCCTCTTATATTTGACAACTTGAAGACAAGACATGTTGCAGACAGTTGGTATTATTAGAAGATTTCAAGAAGACCCTAGACAAAGCCATCTTCTAGCAGCCAAAAGGATTCTCGAATATCTTAGAGCCATGATGGAATATGGACTTTGGAAACAAAGAGGTAAATATTTTACGCTAATTGTTTATACTGATGTTCATTATGTTGAGAAGTGGGTAAGGCAAAGATTAATTCAAATTCTCTTACATGATAACTACTTGTGTTATATCTTTACTTATTATATTTGTTCATCATTATTATAGTGTCCAAAACATCAAACACCTATCAAAACAATAACATTAGTGACACAATAGATAGGCTCCAAGCTAGGGATAAAACCCCTCCTCTTGAGTGGAAAACCTGCAACTCTCTTCTTATAGATTCTTTACTAGATGAGTACACTAACCTTGACAAATATACTTGACCAGAACTACCTCTCCTAGATCAAGGCAGACATCCTTCCTTGCAGCCCTTGTAGCAACATGTAGCATTAAGTAGCATTATCATCATGGTGTAGCTGTGACAGCCATCTGAAGCCTGTCCTTATTCATCCGAAATAGTCTCTCTGTGACCCATCCTAGACTGTCTCACTGTGACATCCGAATTTTGTCCTTTTGTGACATTTGAACTGTCTCACTGTCATTGTGACATCCGAATTGTTTCTCTATCACTGTGGCATCCGAACCATCTCGCTGTGGCACATACCCGAAACTTTTATTTTGTGTTATGACCTAAAATCTCATAGTGATTTGAAACTGTCTGTTGTGGAAATGACCTGAGCTTCCTTTATATAGTGGTTGTGCCTATATTTAAGTCGACAAGTCCTTTGTGAACCGACGTGTCTCATAAGAAAGTCGACATGTCACTTAGATATATATATATATATATTGTGGCCGATATTTATCCAAAGGGTGTGTCTCCATTTGAAGTCAACATTAAGTCTTCATCATATATATATTGAAGTCGACATAGGATGATTGTGCTTCCCCATATTGGAGGAATTTTACATAGACACTTTGACTTCTTTACAAGTGTAACAGCACTTCATATACTTGACTCTAAATTATACATTTATGACAAGATGAAAAACTCCTAAAGACATCAAGAAGAAGTCTTTGACCTATAATAAAAGCTTGCTCATGAAACTCATGATGCAAGTATTACAAAATACACTTTATTATCTGTGTCTTCTTCATAAATTCATAATTACAAGTCATTATGAAGACCGAAACGAGTTACTTTCTACAACACTCCCTCTTAACTAGGGAGGTATTCATAATGGTACTTGGTCATTCTCAATTTGAAGAGATCTCATATGAAGAATCAAATTGGTAATCCATTTATATAGCATCATTGTAACCAACATTGTTTCCACAACAAGGCCTTGACTGACAGCTCTATCTCTCATCAGATCATAGCACAATGTTCGCGAGACCAATGACTATGGACACCTTTATCATTTTCTGTCAAGGTACATACCCACCTGGGTGTTCACTGAGTATGACCTTCTAGGACTATTCTTATATTGGGTTCCCAACCCTCAAAGAATATCGGTCCTCTTGCTTACTCTTATCTTGGATGCCCTACACATCCTCAAAGAGCATCGAATGCCACATGATTACCCAATCCTTCATTATTTCTTCCCCAGTGAAGACAAGAATGGTGTGTCTATCTCTCCCTCTCAACTAGGGAAGATATGCATATTCATGTAAAGGAATGTACCCAAGCTCCTTCTGACCAAGAACTTGCCCAAGCTCCCTCTTAATTAAGGACTTGTCAAAGCTCCCTCTTAACTAGGGACTCGGATTTTCATCGGCAACAGCTTCTTCATGGGTCCTTCAGCTGCTTAATCAATTTCTTTCCTTGACGTCATGAAATTCAATCGAGCTTCTTCCTTGTAGGGCATTAGCCATCAATCACTTTCCTCCTTGTTTCGTCATATCATTCCTTTCTTCATGGAAAGTAGCCTTCCTGGTACATATATGAAACCTTCTTCATATGGCTACTTCTTTCTCATCATGCTTCTTTCTGGAATTTCCATCCACCGCATGAATGTTAGTTGTCCTTGTGCTTACAACTCTTGTTCCAGTATCCCTGCATGAACTCATCTAGATATTATTCAAGAAATCAAAACATAATATTAAATCAGAAATGACATCTTCATGTAGGTATCAACATCCTGCATACATGTTAACACATATCCCAAAGATATACATTGTCAAGTGTCTCCATCTTTTTCAGACTCTCGTTAGAGTCTTCATATCTTTCCGAGAGATTTCCTAGTCAAATATTCTAGGTCTTTTGGATGTTGATTGCCTTTATCACGGTTGCATATATCACAATCTCTTCTTCTTACACATTCCATTCCCAGGAGCTTCCAATCAGAGTTCCTTAATTGTAGTCAACCACTTCATACTTCATATGAGGACATATTATGTTGATTTCATCTAGTGTAATGTATGCCTTCCTGCATCCTTTCAGAGGAGGAGATCCTTTTCCCTTGACCATGCTTCTCAAGATAGAAGTAGTGATCCATGTTACCTACAACCATACGACGTGACTTTATAATATTAAATTCAAGTATTCATACCTCAGTTTACCTTTAGGTCATATAGGTGTCTTCCAACAGCTTCCTTGATTGAAAAGATCTTCAACCCCTTGATCTGCTTCATTTCTCAATTCATCATACCATCATCCCATGAATTCCATAAGTTGGAGTTCCTGATGAAACACTTGCTTCCACTCTAGATCTGTGAATCCTCCAATGAGGATTCCATCAGAGAATCTTGAGGATCTCGCATATTTTTATTCACCAAATGTTTCCCTTTTGTATGATGAGACTTTTCCTGGATGACTTTTTTCCTATGATCTTTCAATGAGGTCACCAAGAGCTATATTGACTACCATAGATTTTGTTCCTTCTATCATTCATGATTACCCATGGTGATGTCACGAGCTCTTGTTTCTAATGCTTCCATGTTGCCACGATGCATCTTATTATTTATCATGGTCATATCTATAACAAAAGATTTAGGAGCTTATGATAAGACCGTTTTGTGAGGGAGGACATCTTAATCATATGAGCTTACTTTCCATATAGCATTGAATCTTAGCTATACTCTTCTTTCCTGAAGACCAAAATTTCTAAACTTCCCTTTCCTTTCTAAAAATGTTTGAGTGTTTTAATCTTCAACACTTTTGTCCTCGGCTTATCTTTTTCCATCTAGCATAGAAACTACAAGTTGTCGAATGAGGCAACACTCTTGTCCCATGGACATTTGTTACCTTTATTAGTTAATGATGATTATCTTCTTATCATCTCTCCAAATCTCACAGTTGAGATTTTATGAAGATATCCCTTCATTCTTTGACACCTTCAATATGACCTGCTTCATTGCATCATATATCTCTTTGATGTCTCCAATATTGTTTTGTGAGAGAACCTTAAGAGTCCCTTCCTATGAAATCAGAGGAGACCCTTTACATTTATATGCTCAATGAATTCTCTTATCTTTAAGGACTATGACTATCCTCTTTATTTCATGCAAGGACCTTCGGTTACCCAACCAGCATATCTATTTCCTTACAAAACGAAGTCATTTAAACCAAGGATTGATTATAAACATGAAAGATACTTACTTGGCACATCAAGAGGAGATCTTCACCTTGATGCTTCCTTGAATGAGATCCTTTCTTGAGCTGCCTAGCATGACACAACTAAAATCCTTTAACAAGACTTCCTTTGAGACCTTCTTGCACTGTCCAGCACCAGGCACCATAGCATAATTATGACATTACTGAAATTGCTTCAAACTATATGGTATTGAGATCACTTGAGCCTTAAGAAACTTTGACTCCCCATACATCTCATTCTTATGATCATTGATATGACATATGACATTGATCATCTTATGGTATTGTCATATAGGTTGACCCAATCATTGCTTGAGATCAATTGTAATAAAGTAGCAACGGCAAGGTGAATGATGAGATTACTCTTGACACCGAGCAACATAGTGTGGCATATTACTGTGACATTTTGTGGTATTGATATTGTCATTGTTCCAGACTTCTTATTACCAAGGTTATAACACTATCAAATGGTACCTATATAGTGAAGCACTGTCACTGTAGTACCACCAAAAGTTTACCCATCTTCTTGACTGAGGTTCTGAGATCTTTCTTGAAAGGATTTGAGACTGATGTCATTGTTATACTGAGCATTTATCCAAACTGTGGTTAGCATCTGAACTGAAGCCAACATGTAGACCATCTGAACTGCAACACCTATACTTGTAAAGGTATGTCGAGAACTATGTATCACTGAACCGAGACTAGGGGAGGTATCCGAGTATAAAGAGGACCCGAACTTGTGATTAATTATGTAATGTATACTTGACTGTAATCTAACCTAGCCCGAGAGATATGCTAGATTTGCTTAGATGGCATTCTTGGAGTTTCACTTAAATGCACCAAAGAGTTTAGAATTGATACCGAACAAGAAGTAACACATAGATATAGTGTTGAAATAGTCATTGTGGTGACTTCAATCCTTCGCCCAAGAGATAGCCAACACTTAATTATCACTAAGATGCCCTTGACTATAACCATAGCTCTAATACCATGTTGAGAATTGGGTAGGGCGAAGATTAATTCAAATTCCCTTACATGATAATTGCTTGTGTTATATCTTTACTTATTATATTTGTTCATCATTATTACAGTGTTCAATACATCAAAGACCTATCAAAACAATAACATTAGTGACACAATAGTTAGGCTCCAAGCTAGGGCTAAAACCCCTCCTCTTGAGGGGAAAACCCGCAACTCTCTTCTTATAAATTCTTTACTAGATGAGTACACTGACCTTGACAAATATACTTGACTAGGACTACCTCTCCTAGATCAAGACACAATCATCCTTCCTTGCAGCCCTTGTAGCAACATGTAGCACTAAGTAGCATTATCATCATGGTTTAGTTGTGACACCCATCTGAATCCTGTCCTTATTCACCCAAAACAGTTTCTTTGTGACCCATCCTACACTGTCTCATTGTGACATCTGAATTATGTCCTTCTGTGACATCCGAACTGTCTCACTATCACTATGACATCTAAATTGTCTCTCTGTCACTATGGCATCTGAACCATCTCACTATGGCACATACCCGAAATTGTTATGTTGTGTTATGATCCGAAATCTCGAAGTGTTAAACTATGTGTTGTGGAAATGACCCAAACTTCCTTTATATAGTGGTTGGTGCATATATTTAAGTCAACCTGTCCTTTGTGAACCGACGTGTCTCATAAGCAAGCCGACATGTCACTTATATATATATATATATATATATTGAGGTCGATATTTATCCAAAGGGTGTGTCTCCATTCGAAGTTGACATGAAGTCTTCATCATATATATATTGAAGCCGACATAGGATGATTGTGCTTGTCTAGATTGGAGGACTTTTACATAGACACTTTAACTTCTTTACAAGTGTAACAGCACTTCATATACATGACTCTAAATTATACATTTATGAAAAGATGACAAACTCATAAAGAAATCAAGTAGAAGTCTTTGACCTATAATAAAAACTTCTTGCTCATGAAACCCATAATGCAAGTATTACAAAATAATTGTCGTCTTCATAGATTCATAATTACAAGTCATTATGAAGACCGAACCTAGTTACATTCGACAACAGAATGGGAAAGTGATGTTGATGATCGAAAGAGCACTAGCGGTGGCGCTTTCTTTCTTGGAGAATGTCTAGTTTCATGGTTCAACAAGAAGTAAGCTTCAATCTCTCTATCTACTACTAAAGCGAAATATATAGCAGTAACTTATTGTTGCACTCAGCTCCTATGGATGAAGAAGACTATGCAAGATGTACAAGTGTTTTATGATCGACCTATTCCTATTATTTGTGACAATACTAGTGCCGTCAACATGTCAAAGAATCATGTTTTCCACTCCAAGACAAAGCATATTCCAATCAAGTATCATTTTTTAAAAGAGCATGTTGCAAATCAGATAGTCAAGTTGGAGTATGTTCCTACAAAGGAGCAGGTAGCTGATATTTTCACCAAACCTCTCCCAAGTTATTAGTTTGAGTATTTAAGGTAGAGATTGGGAGTTATTCCTCTTGCCTCTCTCCAATAAATCTTCCTTAAAGAGGGAGAAAGGAAGTTAGCAAGCATTCAACATATCAAGTTGTAGCTGCGAGGTCCACAAGATCAACATGACAGGGGGGGCATGTTGGTGTCTTTTCCATTGATGTCAAAGAGGGAGATGTGTTGATAATCAAACAAATAGAAGGGAGATGTATTGGTGACCAAACAAGAGAAACTAAGAGACTCTTATAGAAAGAACAAAAGAAGCATGCAACAATAGTAATACAATAGAAGCAAAGTGCATAATAGGGGGAGCACGATCCAAAGGAGGTGAAGATGAGATATATAAAGGTGTTGACTTGCTGATGGTGTTAATTTTGTTTGATCAAGGTGTTGCCATCATTACTAAGGGGGGAGAACGTTAGAAATGTGTTGTCATTGATGGAAAAGGTGATGAGGATGAAGACAAAAGCATGAAAAAAGAAAAAATACAAGATTCATGCAAGTAAGGAGTTTGAGATAACTAAAGTTCAAAAACCAAAAATATCAGTCCAAATTCCTTTATAAGCATAATTGAATTTGTAATGTAAGAGTGTGTGAGCAAGTGCGATGGTGAGATGAATTAATGTTGTTGGTGTGTTCAATGATGATAAATTGTTGAAGGTGTTTGTAATTGTGATTTTGGTGAGTGTTTGAGAGTTTAAGGGACAAATTGATTTGTTTATGTAAAAGGGAGTCGCTTCATAATTTAAGTATGAAAATTGTATGAAAAATGAATCATTGAGTTCATGCAAGTTGTAGTTTGTATATTAGAGGTTGTAGTTCCTTCCAATAATTGTTGACAAATGTTTAGGGGTTGAAGCTCCTTTCAGTAGAAATTGGTAAACTCAAGGGTTGTAGTTCCCTTCAGTAGTAACTGATAAATTAGGGAGTAGTTGCTTCTTGTTGGTTTTAGCCAGAGAACTTTGCAACAACAACTTACTAGCTTTCCTTGTGAAGTAATTGAAGGAAATATTTGAATAATTTATGTGTATTATTTGTGTTAATTACATTGATTCTTGCCATGCTCATATGAATTAATTGCTGGAAATTTTATTGGTGTCCTAGTATCATTGCAAATGAAATAAAGTTTTTTAAATTCCTACAATACTAATTCACCCCCCCACCTCTAAGTATTGTCTTGGTTTCTGATATAAAATACCCCAAAAAACCCTGAAGTTACAATTGGAACTGAAAACCCTGAGGGTGCAGTTGAAAAATAGAATTATGAAATTAATGTTGGAGGAGATGATGGGGAGAACTCGGTTGATCGTCTATCGCCTGAGCAATTGAACTCTCCCCCAAATAAGGAGGAAGTTGGAGGAGAAAATCACGCAGCGCAAGGAGAGGAAATTTTTGATGTACCAGAATCTCTTCAACCTGAAGCTCCCCAACCTGAAACCATTCATTCAAAACCTCTCCATCGGAAACCTTGCAACCGAAAGTTATTCAATCAAAAAAATTTCATTATGAGACAGACTATTGATTATGAAACCTGTTGATTTGGGGTAACATTGAATGTGCTCTGTCCAAGAAAATTAGTGGAGAGGTTAAAGAACATGAGATCTCCAAGACACAGAAATGGTTTGGGCAGATTCTAACCGGTTTGGGAGATATTAAAATAATTAATATTTTTAATGGAGTTCCTAAGTCTAAACTTAGGAAAAATAAAATATTAATGGGTGTTAATATAAGGTTCCAAAAGTCATGAGTCAAGCCAAATCTAATCTTAGTCCTTGATTAGAGATTTAATCTCGACCATTGATGGACCAACGAGAAAAGTATAAGAAGAGGCTTGAGGGTCAGTTGGAGAATACACCAGAGTGATCAGTCATTCATTTTGTTAAAGCGAGGTTGCTAAGCAAAGTTGAATCAGTGATCAGCAGCGAGGGGTAGTGAGTACGAGGCAGAGAGGCAAGGACAATACTAGGAGACCAACACAAAAGCGGAGAAAGAGAGAGCAGCAGTCGGTCCAGGGTACGCAGAGCCCAGCAGAGGCAGTGCAGAGCCTAGAGAGACTGTGTCATCCACGCAGAAGGCAGAGGAAGTGACGCAGAGGCTCCCAGAGGCTGCGCAATGCCTCAAAAGGCTGACGCAAAGGGTCCTGGGGCTGATGCAGTGGCCAAAAGGGCCAACACTGAGCTTCAATTGTGCCGAAGAGGGTTTCGTGGGACAGGTTTTCTGAATACCTGTTTTTGAATGTAAAGGTACTGTTGTTGTATATTTTTCTTTGTCGGGTGAGCCCATTTAGACACCCAGTTATACTCAAATAAACTGCGTAATAATATAACCCTCTAAATAGTTGCACTGGTTTTCCCGCTTTGGGTTTTTCCAGGGACATTGGTCCAAAATAACGGTGTCAGTTGTGTGCTTGTTTTCTTTCAGTTGATGATCTGTAGATGTTGATATTGTACTTGTGTTTATTTTCAGTATTTACATGGTAAATAACTTGTTAAGTAATTAAACAAGTAGGTGAAATAAACCAAATAGTACAGGAAGAATTTCTAACGAGTTATACTTAGAAATTCCAACAAAACCTTTCATTCAGAACCCTTTGACTGGAAATTATTCAATCAGAGTGTTTGCCACTTTAATTTCCTCAACCATAATCTTTACAAACTGAATCCCTCCAGTCAAAAGCCCATGTTACTGTAAAATCTAGCAGGGTAGAAAAGAAGATAGCATCGTTTTTAGCCACTTTACCCAAGGGAAGGAGAAAGTCTGCCCGATTGTATAAATTATCATGAGAACAGAACTTGTCTCCTATTGTATCTCTAGGAAGATCAATTATCTCTATGGGTGAATAGATCTGATTGAAGAATCCTATGGTGAGAAAGAGGAAGTTTGTTTGGATCATGATATACGGGAGAAAATGGAAACAACAATGGCTTTGGGTGAATTTGGGGAGGAAGAGATAACAATAGGCTTGCGTTTTAGGAGAGAAGAGATGGATGTAGAAGTACAAAACCCTGAAAAAATTCAAAATTTACAGGAAATAGATTTGGATCAAGAAGTGCAAATTTTTGTAGATGCTCAGGCATCAGAAAAGGTGGAATTTTTACTAGAATATATGAATGTTGAAGAGGGAACAACAATTGTAGCTCAATAACTTCATGTTGACTCTTTAGCCACGATAGCTCAAGAACCTACAATTGACTCTTCAGTCACTATAGCTCAAGAACCTCTTGTTGATTTTCCAACCATTATAACTCAATACCCTTCTATTGATTCTTTAGCAATTGAAGCACAAGTTCCTCATTGTTCCTTCAACAATCACTTTTGGAGACCATAAACATAAACCCAAAAATCCTATAATCATGAGGGATGAAAAGAAGAACAAACTTTTGAGAAGGGTTGTCACATTGAAGAAAGAAAATGTCATCCTGAAAATGAAGATACAAGAGTTGGAGAGACAATTGGAAACTGGAAAACGATATCAAATCAGTCAAAAGAGGAACATTGTGAGACAACAGAGGTAATAAAAAGAGGAAAGTTATTGAATTCTAGACTATAGAAATGCAAACTAAGGAGATAATTTTGACAGAGAATGGAGTACAAATAGACAATGTACCTCCATATTCTCCATTAATTCTGGAAGTTGAAGTTCAGAATTTGAGGGAAAATGTGGCCGAACACCAGAAAGAGATAGCCCCTTAAAGCTAACATCAAAAATTGATCAAGCAATTTTGTGAATTAACAAATATAGAGCTAGAAACAACTACGGAATTAGATGTTGCTAGAGCAAAAATTGGGAATTTGCAAGGGTGAATTCAAAAGTTGATTTAAGAGAAGAATGATAATGTGTTCTATGATTCAAGATCTTATAGAATGGCTATCTTGAGACTTGACAAAATTTGTTATGAGGTTCTTTAATTCAGTGTGAATTCTATTGTCCTTGACACTTAAAAACTTTCTTGTCATGTTGTAAAGTAATCTAATTCTGAGTGACCAAGTTCCTTAGCTCTATCTGATCTTGTTCTATAATATCGTGATTTCGAGTAATTTATTCCTCTAACATGTCATGTTTTTCCCTAAGTTCTTCATACTTTCTCTCGATATCCTTTTGTTGTCTTTCTCATTCCTTCAATTTCAAACTGATCTCTACCATTCTCAAAGTTACCAATAGACTATTTTTATGATCAATTTTGACCGAATTTAATTATTGTACCACCTCAAAGTTTCCCATGAAGAGTGATTAATTAATAGTACGGTATAGAGTTAATTAAATAACTCATGATATTTATATTAAATCGTACGACATAGCTGCGGCAAGATTTGTGAATATGCAACAATGACAACGCGTATATGAACAAGAGTTGGAGAAGGTAAAATGGTGACTAGGACTGTGCATGTGGTGGTGACATACAAACATGACCACACACTTATACAAATATGACTCTACAGACAGGGGTTAAATTTGACGAGTGCCCCTACCCATCAGGGAATTTTTTATGACAGTTTTATTTTTAAACTAACCTTCACATGACTTTTAATATTTATTTTTACGCAACACAATTACTTAAAACCTACTGTATTTTACTATGAAATTAATCACAATCACCTAATTGAATCAAACTTCTCAAACATTTATCATCCATGCCACTTATTACATAATAAAGTACACTATAAACCACAAAATTGAGATTTATAATTAAAGAATAGATTTTCTACCACTTTTCAGTAGGGCCTATAAAACTAACATCATACAACTACTTAAAAAATTTGTTACTCATTAGAAAATATATACAAAATGTTAGAATCAAAATGAATATATAGATCTTTGCGATTGATATAGGGAAAAACGTAAAGGATCTTAACTTGAGCAGTTGTGAGTTTCTCTCTTTTGCAGGTTGTGCAATATCATAGGTACACTCTTGTAGGACATCCACATACAAAAGTGCATCCCCCTGATCTGTGTGATCTACATCATCTAATACTAATAAGACTTAAGAATATGAGAGAGACTTCTACCTTCATGAATGTTGTTTATACCTCGATCCAAAAGAGTCAAGCCCTTGAGAAGTTTTTCCTTGCAAGGAATCTAAATAGTTTTTCACATTTTCTCTAACATCTAATAAAAAGTAGCATTTACTATAGTTTGGACTCCTCTTATTGAAGAGTTTTGTAACCAATGTAGTCTATCCTACTCCAGCCAGGCCAACAACATGAACTCTTCTGCTTTGTTTGTAAAATGGTACCTTCCTTTCAAAATCTCATACTTTCTCATCCAATCCAGTGGGGGTATTTGGCCACATCCAACTACAGATTTTGCAATTTTTTCAACTCACATTCAATAACTTTATCCAACAGTTGCCCCTTGTCCCTAAATATTCACAAAAGATAATATACAAAACCATAAGATAGGAAATAAATAGAACTGGAAATTAAGTAGCATTTACATATTATATCTTGCATCCAATGTAAACGAGAGGGGGAGTTTGAGTTCTCACTCATTAAACGCCTCCAACTCGAATCCGTTGATATCCGCAACTTTGGAAAGAGCTTTTATCCTCTCTTCGATAGTAGTGGAGGCGTAACACGGTTGTCGATCATGTGCTTTCTTGTGTAAGGCTTGAGCATAGACTCCTTGTTCTGCTCATATGTCCATGGAGATCGACAGGTTTCACCCAGTAAAAGACAGGAATGATAGGAAACTTGGACTGTAGTTGTAGTTCATCCAAACACCATTTTAAATATGCATGTCCAGGAAAAAGATATTTCTATATGGAAAGAGGCAGATTTGGAGAATAGGGAATGTAGCCATTATTGTAAATAGGCATCATAATTGGAGCCTTGGAGAAAAAAATCTTCACCACTCTCGCAAAGTCTCGTCGTTGTTGTAAGGCTGCAAACCCCAATCCTTCCAAGTTCCACCAGAATCTCCCCTTGGTGACCTCCTATGAGAGCCCCTCCATGGGGAGATCCATCATCATTCTCAACTACTGCATGGCTCACGATCTCCAGTTTGGTAACCTGACTCCCACCAAGAGCCCCTCCTGGAGAATTGATTTCAAATCTCTGGCAGGAATGCAAAGCAGAAAGTGGTCTCGATCCTTCCAAATTTTTCATCCGTGAGGCAACAGATACTACCAATCTGGTGTAAATAAATTATTTTAGAGGTGACAGGTACTGCCAGCCTAGTGTAAATAAATAATTATTATTATTATTAATTTTATTATTATTATTATATTATTTGAAACTGGTGATTTTAACATAAGCCCGTCATTATGACATTTTTGTTAAAGTTGTATTTTATGGCTAAAAAACCCAAAAACGTGGAAATAGGCGTCAAATTTAACCCATATCTGCAGACATATAGACAAGGTGATAGACTTGTACGATGGTGATACAAAATTTAATTATTGTATGGGTAGCTATTTATTTCTATATGGATGGATTAGCTATATAGTGGGCAATTGTAGGTTGTATAATGAATAATGGGAAATGGTTATATTAAGTGATTTAATTGTTTTAAAATGGATTAATTGTTTTACAATGGATTGATTGTATGGTAAACGATTGGAAGCAATACAACTAACAAAAATGGTGACAATTGTACTAATTAACTAGCATAGATTCATTTTAAGTAAGAATCTATCAAATTTCTAAATAAAGTATATATAAGATCAAATAAATGTTTTAACCATACAAAAAAAAATTAATGATATATAAATTAAAAAAAATGATATATAATATATATATAATTGATATTAAATATTTGTTTAAAATATTGGTTTTGATCCACATTGATATTTTATTATATAAACATTAAAAATTTTATTTTAACAATTTTTTCTGTATTATTTATATATATTGATGTGATACAACATAAATTAGTTAACATAGATTTAAATTATTAAATTGTTGAATATTTTTTGAAAATATTAGATTTAAACATCTTACTCACATTTTTTACTTCTAATTACATTACAACATATTATCTTCTTTACTTCTAATTACTTTACAATATATTCTCTTTTTTTATTATGGAGGACATTATTAGCCTGTCATTATGACATTTTTGTAAATTTTTTACAAGTTATCGATACGCCTTCATTTGGAAATAAGTTGTATTTTATGGCTTAAAAACCCCAAAATGTGGAAACAGGCCTCAAATTTAACCCATATCTGCAGACATATAAACAAGGTGATAGACTTGTACCAGTGGCTATTTATTTCTATATGGATGGATTAACTATATAGTGGGCAACTGTAGGTTGTACAATGAATAATGGGGAAATGGTTATACTAAGTGATTTAATTGTTCTACAATGGATTGATTGTATGGCAAACGATTGGAAGCAATACGACTGATAAAAATGGTGACAATTGTATGAATTAACCAGCATAGATCCATCTTAAGTACGAATTTAACATGAGCTGATAAGGTTCAAATTTCTAAATAGCATACATATAGGACCAAATAAACGTTTTAACCATAAAATAATTAATGATATATACATTAAAAAAAAATGATATATAATATATACATAATTGATATTAAAAATTTATAATGGTTTTTTATTATTAATGTATTTTTAAATATTGTATAAAAATTGTTATTGAATCCACATTAATATTTCGTATATACAACATAAAATATTTTATTTTAACAATTTTTTTTGTATATATAGATATATATGAAGTTAATATCAACATAAATTAGTTAACATAAATTTTTAAATTATTTAAATGTTGAAATATTTTTAAAAAAATATAAGATTTACACATCTTACTCACATTTTTTTACTTCTAATTACATTACAACATATTTTTTTTTACTTCTAATTACTTTACAATATATTCTTTTTTTTTTTTATAGTGGACATTATTTTTCTTATTTAAAACATATTTTTATTTTTTATTTTTATTTTAAAGAGAGATAGACGAGCGGACAAACTTACACATCCCTCATACTGAACCATTCAGCCCAACTAAAAGAAGCATAGAGAGACAAACTTATACATCCCCTCATAGTGGATTATAGAATGAACTTTTCTGCTCAACTAGTGAATTTACACGTTCTACAGTTAGCTCTAATACTAAATGATATGCAAAAACATCTCACTGCTCAATAACATAATGAAATATAATATTTTTGTAAAAGCAATTTAAATGATATGCAAAAACATTTCACTGCTCAATAACATAATGAAATATAATATTTTTGTAAAAGCAATTTAATGGTTGTACAGAAGGATTGACAATAAGACAGGCAATTGGATGTTGTAGAAATGTCAGCTGTTGTATAGACAGACTGGCGAGCATATATTGTATGAATCGGTTAACTCTTATACGAAATGATACACAGAAATATTTAATTGCTCAATGGCGTAATATATAATCATATTTTTAATTCTATATTGTATGAATTGGTTAGCTATTACATAAAAATATTTAATTGCTCAATGGCATAATAAATAATTAGTATTTTCATAAAAACATTAATATGAATAAAAATTAAAAATTATGTTCTAAATAAAAAAATGCTCAACTCATTAAAGAAAAATGTTTAAGTCTTATATTTTTTCAAAAATTATTTTAACAAAAAAATACTATTTGAAGTCTATGTTAAGCTTAATTTACTGTCCGAATCAACTTCATATATTCATATAATATTGAAGAAAAAATTAAAGTTTTGATGATTTAAATTTTTATTTGGTCCTATATATATATATTATTTAACATTCAAAAATACAATTTAAACAATGAAAAATAACACATTGTATTTTGCACTCTCCAAAAGTTTGTACATGAAAAAATGTAATCCCTCTTGGCTCATGTTAGCTCATGTTAGACTTTACTTATGATGGATCTATACGGATAATATTACAATGAAAGAGTAATATTACAATGAAAGAGTGAGTATAGACTAAGATGCCTGTTTGAAGAGTCATGATCTTTTTTTAAGTCATAAACTTATTAATTTTATTATTACTTATATCTTCAATTTTACTATTTTACTGTAATTATTTTTTATTTTACATATAACAGAGACAAACTAGAGCTTCGGCTAGGGGAAGACTTAACAGTTTCAGCAAAAGCAATGAGCAAACCAACGAATGGATGGCATAGCAAAGATATGGAGTACGCAAAAGTGAAAGCTTTTCCCAAGGCATGGGTTTCACAATGTAATTGTAATCCAAGGCATGGGTTTCACAATATAATTGTAATCCATATCCGTTTCCAAAATGCAGGCACCCTTTATGGCATCAAGGATCCATTTCCACCTAAAACAGAATCATTTTGCTAGCATATCTGTCATGGATCTGGGCAAATCCAAATCCGGATCTGAAACGTTGATCCACGGATCAGCTTCCAAAACTCGTGGATCCAGTAACATAGCTAATCTGGATTTGTAATTGAGTAACTCATGGTGGCAAATCTACCTTCCATGGTTAATATTCAAGTCATTTACTAATCTAAGTTCTAATTCCATTCATACATTTACATGCATACAATAAATCCAACTTACACATGGAATTTTCAGCACCTAACATTTCTTGAACGGTTACGGAATCAATTTCTAGTGGTAAATTTATCTCACACAGTTAAGCTTAAATCGATTTGCAAGCACCGGCTTTAATTTCATCATTATTTCATTTTATAGAAAGGGCATTTGCAATCCTGGTTTCAATCTGAATTTCTATCACTTCACATTTAAAGATTTGGATCATTTTTTCAAGAAGCAGATCACATTAAATCTTCTTGTACACATCTAAGTGATTTGCATTTTCCGTGAAGGATAACTTAACCTTGATTTGATTCTGGAATCTAAATTACTAATCACAAGCATTAAATAAAAAATTCAAACTAAGCTTGATCCATTCTCAAAATACTACAAGGCCAAAGCTTAGTTTGCTTTGGAAAAACCCATCTATCTAGTCTAAAGTGAGAAAGGTAAAGCCATAAGGTGACAATAGTGGCTTGCCTAAGTTGCCTTTGGCTTCTCACCGCATGTGCTCAGGGAACTTTTACATTGAGTGAAAGCCTAGGAGGTAACATACCTGAAGGAGCATTGGGTGTGATGTCTGCATTGTGTTTGGACTATACAACTTATTTATAAGCTAAGGGTCTTTGCTTGGCTTGTCATTTACCAAGGGATTCCATCTAAGGTACAGTTGGCCAAAACTGGCCTTTTCAAAGGCCTTTGTCCTATTTGCCAATGCTCAAAGACAATTAGAGATATCTTCTAGGAATGTTCGTTTGCCAAGAATTGTTGGAGTTGGCTTTTGGTTCATCATTTAGTGCTTCTTCAGGGCAGGGTGCATTGATGA
>APFE030344327.1:7838-24995 GCA_000404065.3 Pinus taeda | reverse complement strand
TATGACATTTTTGTTAAAGTTGTATTTTATGGCTAAAAAACCCAAAAACGTGGAAATAGGCGTCAAATTTAACCCATATCTGCAGACATATAGACAAGGTGATAGACTTGTACGATGGTGATACAAAATTTAATTATTGTATGGGTAGCTATTTATTTCTATATGGATGGATTAGCTATATAGTGGGCAATTGTAGGTTGTATAATGAATAATGGGAAATGGTTATATTAAGTGATTTAATTGTTTTAAAATGGATTAATTGTTTTACAATGGATTGATTGTATGGTAAACGATTGGAAGCAATACAACTAACAAAAATGGTGACAATTGTACTAATTAACTAGCATAGATTCATTTTAAGTAAGAATCTATCAAATTTCTAAATAAAGTATATATAAGATCAAATAAATGTTTTAACCATACAAAAAAAAATTAATGATATATAAATTAAAAAAAATGATATATAATATATATATAATTGAATATTAAATATTTGGTTTAATTGATTGATAATCCACATTGAATATTTATTATATACAACATTAAAATATTTTATTTTAACCAATTTTTTTTGTATATATAGATATAAATATGAATGTGATATCAAACATAAATTAGTTAACATAGATTTAAATTATTTAAAATGTGAAATATTTTTAAAAAAATATAAGATTTACACATCTTACTCACATTTTTTACTTCTAATTACATTACAACATATTATCTTCTTTACTTCTAATTACTTTACAATATATTCTCTTTTTTTATTATGGAGGACATTATTAGCCTGTCATTATGACATTTTTGTAAATTTTTTACAAGTTATCGATACGCCTTCATTTGGAAATAAGTTGTATTTTATGGCTTAAAAACCCCAAAATGTGGAAACAGGCCTCAAATTTAACCCATATCTGCAGACATATAAACAAGGTGATAGACTTGTACCAGTGGCTATTTATTTCTATATGGATGGATTAACTATATAGTGGGCAACTGTAGGTTGTACAATGAATAATGGGGAAATGGTTATACTAAGTGATTTAATTGTTCTACAATGGATTGATTGTATGGCAAACGATTGGAAGCAATACGACTGATAAAAATGGTGACAATTGTATGAATTAACCAGCATAGATCCATCTTAAGTACGAATTTAACATGAGCTGATAAGGTTCAAATTTCTAAATAGCATACATATAGGACCAAATAAACGTTTTAACCATAAAATAATTAATGATATATACATTAAAAAAAAAATAATAAATTAATATATAACATAATTGATATTAAGATATTTTACAGTGAATGGTTTTTTATTATTAATGATATTAAATTTGTAAATTGAAATATTGATATTAGATATCCACATTGAATATTTTTCGCTTATAGTACAACATTAAATATTTTATTTTAACAATTTTTTTTGTATATATAGATATATATGAAGTTAATATCAACATAAATTAGTTAACATAAATTTTTAAATTATTTAAATGTTGAAATATTTTTAAAAAAATATAAGATTTACACATCTTACTCACATTTTTTTACTTCTAATTACATTACAACATATTTTTTTTTACTTCTAATTACTTTACAATATATTCTTTTTTTTTTTTATAGTGGACATTATTTTTCTTATTTAAAACATATTTTTATTTTTTATTTTTATTTTAAAGAGAGATAGACGAGCGGACAAACTTACACATCCCTCATACTGAACCATTCAGCCCAACTAAAAGAAGCATAGAGAGACAAACTTATACATCCCCTCATAGTGGATTATAGAATGAACTTTTCTGCTCAACTAGTGAATTTACACGTTCTACAGTTAGCTCTAATACTAAATGATATGCAAAAACATCTCACTGCTCAATAACATAATGAAATATAATATTTTTGTAAAAGCAATTTAAATGATATGCAAAAACATTTCACTGCTCAATAACATAATGAAATATAATATTTTTGTAAAAGCAATTTAATGGTTGTACAGAAGGATTGACAATAAGACAGGCAATTGGATGTTGTAGAAATGTCAGCTGTTGTATAGACAGACTGGCGAGCATATATTGTATGAATCGGTTAACTCTTATACGAAATGATACACAGAAATATTTAATTGCTCAATGGCGTAATATATAATCATATTTTTAATTCTATATTGTATGAATTGGTTAGCTATTACATAAAAATATTTAATTGCTCAATGGCATAATAAATAAATAAATTATATTTTTATTATAAAAAATTAAATAATGAATGAAAAATAAAAATTATGTTTAAATAAAAAAAATGCCTCAACTGATATTAAAAATGTTTAAGTCTTATATTTTTTCAAAAATATTTTAACAAAAATACTATTTGAAGATTTATTTAACTAATTTATGTCATATCAACTTCATATATATCTATATTATTGAAGAAAAGAATTAAGTTTTATGATTAAATTTTTATTTGGTCCTATATATATATATTATTTAACATTCAAAAATACAATTTAAACAATGAAAAATAACACATTGTATTTTGCACTCTCCAAAAGTTTGTACATGAAAAAATGTAATCCCTCTTGGCTCATGTTAGCTCATGTTAGACTTTACTTATGATGGATCTATACGGATAATATTACAATGAAAGAGTAATATTACAATGAAAGAGTGAGTATAGACTAAGATGCCTGTTTGAAGAGTCATGATCTTTTTTTAAGTCATAAACTTATTAATTTTATTATTACTTATATCTTCAATTTTACTATTTTACTGTAATTATTTTTTATTTTACATATAACAGAGACAAACTAGAGCTTCGGCTAGGGGAAGACTTAACAGTTTCAGCAAAAGCAATGAGCAAACCAACGAATGGATGGCATAGCAAAGATATGGAGTACGCAAAAGTGAAAGCTTTTCCCAAGGCATGGGTTTCACAATGTAATTGTAATCCAAGGCATGGGTTTCACAATATAATTGTAATCCATATCCGTTTCCAAAATGCAGGCACCCTTTATGGCATCAAGGATCCATTTCCACCTAAAACAGAATCATTTTGCTAGCATATCTGTCATGGATCTGGGCAAATCCAAATCCGGATCTGAAACGTTGATCCACGGATCAGCTTCCAAAACTCGTGGATCCAGTAACATAGCTAATCTGGATTTGTAATTGAGTAACTCATGGTGGCAAATCTACCTTCCATGGTTAATATTCAAGTCATTTACTAATCTAAGTTCTAATTCCATTCATACATTTACATGCATACAATAAATCCAACTTACACATGGAATTTTCAGCACCTAACATTTCTTGAACGGTTACGGAATCAATTTCTAGTGGTAAATTTATCTCACACAGTTAAGCTTAAATCGATTTGCAAGCACCGGCTTTAATTTCATCATTATTTCATTTTATAGAAAGGGCATTTGCAATCCTGGTTTCAATCTGAATTTCTATCACTTCACATTTAAAGATTTGGATCATTTTTTCAAGAAGCAGATCACATTAAATCTTCTTGTACACATCTAAGTGATTTGCATTTTCCGTGAAGGATAACTTAACCTTGATTTGATTCTGGAATCTAAATTACTAATCACAAGCATTAAATAAAAAATTCAAACTAAGCTTGATCCATTCTCAAAATACTACAAGGCCAAAGCTTAGTTTGCTTTGGAAAAACCCATCTATCTAGTCTAAAGTGAGAAAGGTAAAGCCATAAGGTGACAATAGTGGCTTGCCTAAGTTGCCTTTGGCTTCTCACCGCATGTGCTCAGGGAACTTTTACATTGAGTGAAAGCCTAGGAGGTAACATACCTGAAGGAGCATTGGGTGTGATGTCTGCATTGTGTTTGGACTATACAACTTATTTATAAGCTAAGGGTCTTTGCTTGGCTTGTCATTTACCAAGGGATTCCATCTAAGGTACAGTTGGCCAAAACTGGCCTTTTCAAAGGCCTTTGTCCTATTTGCCAATGCTCAAAGACAATTAGAGATATCTTCTAGGAATGTTCGTTTGCCAAGAATTGTTGGAGTTGGCTTTTGGTTCATCATTTAGTGCTTCTTCAGGGCAGGGTGCATTGATGAGCAGAGTTGTTTGGGGTTGGCCCTGCTCTTGTAGAAATCTGTTTCGATCAGGATCTTTGCTCTTTGTCTGCTTTCAGTTTAATGTGGAATCATGCGGTTCATCATCAGTTGTTGACAAAAGGAGCTTTGTTGATCAGAAAGGCCCAATCTTTGGATTGCATAGATTACTTTGCTTTTATTTCTGCTTTAGTAGCTCTTAGGAAGAGGTTATGAAGTCCATTCTATTACCCTGGGACTTTTTGATGCTTTCATTGTAAATATTCTTCTGTAAATATAAGACATTAAAAATAAAAAATAAAAAAACTTTCACTTCAGATACACAATCTTTAGTAGAGTTAAACCACCATTCATCTAAAGTTTCAAAACAAGAACATAATAATAAAGCAATTGGATTCAAGTGACTGGAAATTAGTGCTGGCCTAATTTTTAAAATATCTTCTGCTTCTTTAGTCACATAAGCTTGCATTTCCTCCAAGTTAGTAAACTGTTCCTGTGGACAGCATTCAAATGCCCAAACTCTGCAACTACAGTTGAATGCCAGCATAAACTATACTGTTGAATTGTTATGTCGTACGAATGCTACATGAAATTCGTATCTACATGATGCTTTTACAAGGGGCACTTTAAAAAAATAAAAAAAAAATACTCTAACTTCAACTAAAAGAAACATAAAATCTATGTAGCTTGTAATTACTTGATCAGTAAAATTTAATATTTCCAAAAAGCTTTAATGAGATAAAAACATATAATATTTTAAAGTTTAATAAAACTAATTTATGCGGCAATTATCAAGTGGGCTGTGGTCAAGAAGTAAATCAAGTGACATTTCCTTACTTAGACCCCAATTCAATCTCCTAAGAATGTATTATTTTGTTAATCTGGCTAAGTCAGGGTGTTTATCTAACATTTTTCAAATAACTTAAGAACTTCATGGATGTTCATCTAGTTTTTATAATGATCAAAGAAGAACCGTTAAGCCGGTATTGACACATCTAATTTTACAAAATCAGGGAATGAGACATCTTAGGGTGGTGTTTACTTTAAATAACCTAAGGGCAAGGTTCGTGTACAAACATCATGCTTCTTATAAGAATGTGTTTAAGTCCAGGGTTAAATTTTCTCAAGCGATGCTCGAAGATGGGGCTGTAAATCATTTGTTGCTGTAGCCATCTCAATCACATACCTTAATTCACTGCCATTTAACTCAAAAACTCGTGTAATTTCCTTCACCTGCAACCAAAGATGTGACTTTTGAATACATGCAAAAATCTTCAAACTACCAAATGTATAATTGCGTCAAAAGGAGGCACTTTACAGTTTGAGGTGGGGGAGATCCCTGTGTCAACTGTGTAACGCTAATAACATAAAATAAATAAAACCACTTACATAATGTTTTAAAAAACTAACATATTCTTAACTCTTTACCATTTTTAAATGTAAATATAAATTACAGTATTGCACTTAGATTTATCCAGGGTTGAAAGGAACAAAAAGAATGCAAACTTAATTATTTATAAAACCATACATGATAGTGAAAAAAAGATAAAGGCTTCACCTCGGAAAAATAAATTCTCTCTCCCGATGTTCAATAGATCTATGTTCATTAATTTATCATTTGTAGTTAGAAAATCAAAATAAAAACTACCATTTTAATGGGGCCATCTTCTTTGGCACCTTAAACAATATCTTCATGGCACATATATGAAAGCTGAATTAAATTCTTATGGGTCATCCTATTCATGCATGTAATGTTCATAACTTCATCCATATACTTTGTTTTAACCATCTATTTGAGGATGGCACATATGTGGAGACAATAATACTACATTTTGTTGTACGTTGCCTTTTTCTTCTTGCATGATTCACAAATTAGCTTGGAGCCACCTTATATTGTTCTAAGTCATCATGAAATCATTGGTTCTCATTTACAATGGGAAGGGAATGTCATTCAATATATCATGGATCCAATTTTTTATTGCCACCTTTTGATTGACACATATGTGAGGCCTTCCATTATGTGGAATGTGTTGTTATTTAGATCATATAGGCACTGCGACAATGACTCAAGTCGGGAGCTGTCACTTTGATCCCCGACCTCTCCGTTTTAGCTGTCTCCCAACAACAGGTTACGGTGGGTAGTCACTAGTCCCTATGGAAAAAGGAAATGAAAGACAAGCTGGCAACCAACGAGTCTGGGAGACACGATTGAATGACCTAGCCACCTGGTTGATTCAGCAAGCTTTTAGAGATTAGATTAAATTACTTATGAAACCAATGCCTTATGGAATCAACTTACTTGTTTTATATCAATTGGGGACCAAATGACCAAATGAACAACCACTGCTCGAATGTTTAACCATCCTATATGCTATGCAAATCCTATGACTTAAGTGTGATGCAAGAATCTTGATGGCTTTTAATTAGATGTCTATTCTAGGTGTATCACTTGATCTTTATCTATATTGAGCCTACACTCTAAAATAAGTGGCAAAGAGAAGTCAAGGTGAAGCAAGCAATGGTTTGGTTAACGATCTCTCTCCTTGAAATCTAATGTACTCGGTGCCTCCAGCGCAGCAGAAACTGTGGCTCTAATGACTACAAGGTGACCGTTTTAAATACTATAGGGCCATACTTTTCAAGCAAAGATTGAAAGGGTGTTCCTATCTCTACATCAACCAAGCTTATGCTTGGAGGTAAATTATTAATGCAAGACTAGTCTTAGGATGTTAATGCAAGATTGTTGCATGTTTTCTTAAGGCGAGATTGTTAAAATTGGCAACTAGGGCCAAACTCCATGTGGACCTCGTTTATGACAGCCGATATTTTTCCTAGATTCCTCTTGTCGAAAGGTGTAGGATTGATCTAAAGATCATCCAATTCCGACAAGTGTTTATGGAAATATGAATTTATTTGTATTTACTTGACAAACTGTCAAGGTCGGCCAGTAGTTAAATGTGTGGCACACATTCCCAATGAATCATATAAATACAAGAGAGGTTGATTCATTTTCTTATCATCTCATCTCACTCATTCTTCTCTCTCTCTCCCCTTAGCTTTGTGTTATACAAGGAGCAGCTCACACATGGGAAGAAGGAGGACGCATTAGGGCAAGGAGGACGCAGAAGTTGTTGAAGGTCTCTTTGACCTACGTTGACCAAGCGTTGACTCATCAAGGGTGTGGTTTTGGTGTGGCTGCCTCTCCTAGGCAGGGCGTAGATTTTGGCACAAAAATCAAAGCAATCCATCCACAGGTTTGACCAGCGTTGACTACCCTAGTTTTGGGCAAGAGGTTGACTTCAGTCAATAGCAGTTTGACTATGTTTTTGGGGTTGTTCAAGGGTTGTTTCTTCAAGTTGTTCGAGAGCTAGTTGACGGAAATTGACCAAGCATATTGGAGGTCAATTTCAACTCATTTGACCAAGTTTGACTTTCCTGATCTAGGGTTTGCTGCTACTGATATAAAATTACAAAATTCTGATTTTGTACTATTTCTCTATGCTGAACTATTGAAGATAAAAGAAGATTTGATCAAAGGGTTTCCCCGCATTGGGGTTTGTCCCTGGCTCGCTGCCACATCTTGCGTCTCTTGTCTTGGCTTGTTTTCTGTCGATCGCTTAATGTTCTATCTGCACTTCACTTAATGTATATGTGATTGCTAATCTATGGCTAATAAGAAGAAAAGAAGTAATCTGCTCTAAGCATAGAACATACCATAATTTAACATGGTATTAAAGTTGAGGTGAAGACAAAGCCCAAGCAAGTGCGAGAACAAGAGCAATCACCAAAGAGAAGGTTGGCGAGGCTATCCTAAAAACTTCATAGAGTCCTCAACACTCTTCCCCGCTGAAGACAAGCTCCATGAGAAGTCTAACTATCACGGATGGAAGATGTCTCTCGATCTCACTTTAGAAGATCAGGAAGTGTTGGACCATGTGAGAGGCAATGTTGTTGCGCCTCCATCAAATGCATCCGCTGCTGCCAAAACAAGTGGTCCAAGGGAGAAGTCAAAGCAAGGAAAATCATCCGAAACTCTATCGACAAGTGCTTGGTGGCCTATGTTTCTAAGCTGACAACCTCCAAGGAAATCTACGATAGACTGGTGAGTTTATTTAAAGTTAATGATGCAAATCAAGTTCTGTTCCTTAGAAATAAGCTGAAGGAAGGGCAAAGATGAGAGTATGCAAGCATATATTTTAAGGATCACTGAGATCAAGAATGATCTCCTATCTATTGGGGAAGTAGTTCCTGACAAGGAAGTGACTATCACAACTCTTGGAGGACTACCACCTGAATGGTATATATTCAGGACTACTCTTCCCAACAATAATGTCATCCCAGGATTTGAGAATTGATGGCTACATGTATTCAAGAAGAGACAAGGATGGAAGAGCAAGAAATGTCCGCACTTAAAGGCCATCCCTCTGGCTTTTCTTCTCATGCTAAAAGAAGAAACAATTCTGGGGCTAAATCCAAAGGAAAGGTTGGACCGAAGGGTGGAAGAAAAGGACGATGTTACAATTGCAATAAAATGGGCCACTATGTGAGGGAGTGCCCCGATAAAAGGGACTCACACCATGATGATGACCAAAATCACTCTCAAGGCAATCAAAGGAATGGCAGGTCCAAAGGCAGAGGTAAAAGAAATGTCGGAAATCAAGGAAGAGGACAACCCTTCAAGAAGGCAAGAAACTCCAGGCATAAATCTAACATTGTTAATAATAAGTCAGATGAATATTGTCCACCAGCGGCCCTCTCTACCACTGCTCCCCCAGACACGCTGGGAAATTGGCTTATTGATAGTGGTGCCTCAAGGCACTTCACTAGTTTCAAAGAAGCTCTCTCTAATCTGATAGAGAAGAAGACCAACCTGTAAATTGTTCTTGGGGACAACGCTAAATATCCCACGAAAGGCGTAGGGAATGTCACTCTTCAATTGAATCGGGGTAATACAATTCATTTGCAAGAAGTCCTATACGTCCCTGATTTCAAAAAGAACCTGATATCCGTTTCGGCAATGGAGGACAAAGGCTACAAGGTAACCTTCATCGATGGCAAGGTACGTGTATGGAAAAAGAATTTTAAGGAAGCTTTCACTCTTGGGTTTCGAGTCGATTCATTATATCAGGTCGGAGGAAGTCCGTTGGGTGTCATGTCTTGTGACACATCACTTCAATCTGAACCATGGCATCAGAGGTTTGCTCACCTTCATTATAAAGCTCTACCCAATGCAACACAAATGGTGACAGGGATGCCCGAGTTCCGAATAGAGCAAGAAGGTGTATGTCCGGGATGTGCCGAAGGGAAGCTCAAACGGGGACCATTCCCCTCAAGCCTAAGCAAGGCCTCTGATATATTGCAGTTGGTTCACTCAAACATATCTGGTATGATGCCTGTAAACTCCTTCGGAGGATATTTATATTACTTCACTTTTACAGATGATTATTCTCACAAAACTTGGAGATACTTCTTGAAAAGAAGGATGAAGTGTTCACTTGGTTTCGTTACTTCAAAGCCTTGATCGAGAATCAAACCGAAAAGAAGATCAAGATCTTAAGGACTGATAATGGGACTAAGTATGAATCCAATGAGCTCCATGACTTTTGCAAAGAGGTTGGCATTAAGAGGGAGACTACAACACCATATACTCCTAAGCAAAATGGTGTGGGGAAAGAAAGAATCATACGATTGTGGAAGTTGTCTGTGCTATGCTTCATGATCAAAGACTTCTAAAGTTTCTATGGGCCGAAGCTGTGAATACCGCCGTATTTGTGCAAAACCGATGCCCTCATCAAGCATTGGGTTCCAAGACTACTGAAGAGATGTTCACTGGTAAGAAACCTAACGTATCTCATTTTAGAATTTTTGGAAGTCCAGTATATTTTCACGTGCCGAAGGAGAAGAGGAATAAATTGGTTGCATCTAGAAAGAAAGGAATCTTCGTGGGCTATAGCGAAAACACTAAGGGCTATAGAATCTATGTGGCTGGTCAAAGGGAAATCAAGATTAGCCATGATATCACGTTGGATGAAGATATGGCTCTTAGCAAAGTTGACAATCTTCCTACTCAAAGGGGATCTAAAGAAGCTGACACCAACGAACCAAAGGAAAAGGAAGATGAGACGATGCCCGATGTGGAAGAACCTATGGATCCTATTGATCCCCCTCCACAAGAGCCTTCCCCTTCTAGGAAGAGGCCTTCATAGCTTAAGGGGACACTTGATGATGCTGAAGGGCACATTGCACCCAGGGGAACCTTCTGGGAAAGTAAGAAGTTGACCAGGTATCAGGGTTACTTGACCATCATGAGCACGATCATCCAAAATGAGCCTTCGTCATTCGCAACAGTTGTCAAGCATCAAGTATGGAAGGATGCTACAACTGAGGAATATGAGTCCATCATGAAAAACGATGTCTAGGATGTGGTCCCAGACCCCAGGAAAAAGCAGTGGTCACTTCGAAATGGCTTTGCAAGATAAAGCATGCAGTTGATGGAAGTGCGGAAAAGTATAAGGCTCGTTTTGTCACTCGTGGCTTCTCTCAAAAGGAAGGTATAGACTATGACGAGATATTTGCACTTGTTGCCCGATATGCCATCGTTCGCTCGATCATAGCCCTTGCTGCTTCGCAAGGATGGAACCTACATCAGATGGATGTCAAGACCGCATTCTTCCATGGTTCGATCAAAGGGGAGGTCTATGTGGAGCAACCCGCAAGATTTGAGATTCATGATTGAGAATCTCACGTGTGCAGATTGAAGAAAGCCCTATATGGGCTAAAGCAGGCACCCCGAGCATGGTATGAGAGGATCGATAGCTACCGACCCTAACCTTTACTTTAAGGTTGAAGATGACAAACCTCTCATACTGGTGTTGTACGTTGACAACCTCTTTCTAATAGGTGCAGACCCTCTCATTCTCAAATGTAAGAGGGAGTTGGCTTCCAAGTTCAAGATGAAAGACCTAGGACTGATGCACTATTTCCTAGGAATGGAAGTTTGGCAGAAACCAGGAGAGATTTTCCTATCTCAAGGAAAATACGTGGTGAAAATATTGGAGAGATTCAGTATGGTGGACTGCAAGCCCGTGACTACCCCGATGGAGCTTGACTTCAAGAAGTTAAGCGGTAGTGTTGTTGGACCTGTTTTACGAAATGCTATCGAGTATCGTCAACTCATCGGAGCATTGATGTTCTCGGTGAACTCCCATCCGGATATATGCTTTGCAGTCAACACGTTGAGTCGGGTTGAACCTCACCACACACATTGGACTGGTGCCAAGAATCTGTTGAGATATCTTCGTGGCACAATCACTCATGGGTTGAGACACACTGTTGGAGATGTGAAACTACTTAGATATACCAATGTTGATTGGGCAGGCAGTGTGATGGACCGAAAGAGCACTTCCGGGTGCTATTTCTCTTTGGGATCTACCTCGATATCCTAGATGAGCAGGAAGCAGAATTCGGTGGCTTTGAGCACCGCCGAGGCAGAGTACATTGTTGCTAGTATGGCCTCCTGTGAGGCGGTCTGGTTGCGAAAGCTCTTTAATGAGTTGTTTGGATTTACATTGGATACCACCGTGATCCTGTGTGACAACCAAAGCGGGATTCGTTTATCAAAGAATCCCGTATTTCATGATTGCTCCAAGCATATTTATATCAGGTACCGCTATATTCGGGATATGGTGCAGCAGGAAGCAATAAGGCTCCAACATATCGATACAGATGAACAGGTCGCTGACATTTTAACGAAGCCCCTGGGAAAGGTCAAATTCTTGACCTTCTGCGAATGACTTGGTGCCATTCAGAGACCCTCTTATGAGGGTCGAGTATGATGTATTGAGCTCTGGGAGCTCCAAGGAGCGCAGGGTACCTCTTGGAGCGACATGCGACCACAGGGCGACTCACCATCCCCTGGTGGTGGACTATGTACAGGGTGAAAGGTTCAACCTTCCCCTGTGACACCCTGTGGCGACTGTAGGACAAGATGATTAGTTCCCCTGTGGGCCAGGATGATTAGTTTTTCGTGGCAACTTAGGACAGGATGATTAGTTCTCCTGTGGGCCAGGATGATTAGTTCTTCGTAGCAACTGTAGAACAAGATGATTAATTCTCCTGTGGGCCAGGATGACTAGTTCTCCTATGGCGACTGTTGGGCAGGATGATTTGTTCTCCTGTGGACAGGATGATTAGTTCTCCTGTTGAGGCATCCTACCCATGCAGACTAGGCCTCATGGGAAGTACCTCTCATCTGAGCAATGAGTAGGGAAATGGTGTTAGAGACCATTAGTAGTACTATCGATGGACGCATCATTATATCTATCGTACTCCCTATGCTAGGATGACCTCCATTGATCTGGGATCAGTGAGAAGATGGTATGATACATCCTTGATCATTTCTTCTTCTTCATAGTTCGAGCAGAGCAGAGCAAAGCAGGGCCAAGCAGTTCAGGGCAGTGCATTTGTTGGCTGGGATAGTAGCGACGGTCAGATGAATTGCAGATGGAGTTCTCCCTAGTTGAGAGGGAGTGTTAAAATTGGCAACTAGGGCCAAACTCCATGTGGGTCACCTCATTTATGGCAGCTGATATTTTTCCTAGATTCCTCTTGTCGAGAGGTGTAGGCTTGATCTAAAGATCATCCGATTCAAGTATTTATGGAGATATGAATTTATTTGTATTTACTTGACAAATTGTCAAGGTCGACCAGCAGTTAAATGTGTGGCACACATTCCCAATGAATCATTTAAATACAAGAGAGGTTGATTCATTTTCTCATCATCTCATCTCACTCATTCCTCTCTCTCTCTTCTTAGCTTTGGGTTATACAAGGAGCAGCTCACACGTGTGAAGGAGGACACATTAGGGCAAGGAGGACACAGAGGCTGCTGAAGGTCTCTTTGACTTGCGTTGACTCGTCAACAATGCGGTTTTGGTGTGGATGCCTCTCCTAGGTAGGCCGCAGATTTTGGCACAAAAATCGAGACAATCCGTCCACAGGTTTGACCAGCGTTGACTGCCCTAGTTTTGGGCAGGAAGTTGACTTCAGTCAACAACAGTTTGACTGTGTTTTTGGGGCTGTTCAAGGGTTGTTTCTTCAGGTTGTTCGAGGGCTAGTTGACCGGAAATTGACCAAGCATATTGGAGGTCAATTTCAACTCGTTTGACCAAATTTGACTTTGTTGATCTAGGGTTTGCTGCTGCTGATATAAAATTACAGAATTCTAATTTTGTATTATTTCTCTCTGTTGAACTATTGAAAATAAAAGAAGATTTGATCAAAGGTTTTCCCCGCATTGGGGTTTGTCCCTGGCTAGCCGCCACATCTTGTGTCTCTTGTCTTGGCTTGTTTTCTGTCAATCGTTTAATGTTCTATCTGCACTTTACTTAATGTATATGTGATTGCTAATCTGTGGCTAATAAGAAGAAAAGAAGTAAACTGCTCTAAGCATAGAACATACCATAATTTAACACTTATGCTTGTTGGTAAATTATTAATGCAAGACTAGTCTTAGGATGTTAATGCAAGATTGTTGCATGTTTTCTTAAGGCAAGATTGTTAATGATTTATCTTAAATTATGACAATAAGTACTTAGCAATGGAAAAAGAGACAATCTCAACCACAAGAGTATGTGTCGAATTAACAAGTGTCAACAAGATACAAGAAATATCCACAATACAATTGCTCAAGGTAAAGTTATCATCCACAAAGCTATAATCAAGAAATGATGACAATGATAACAAGTAAAGAAACTAGAGCACTTATCCACTTATAACAATTAGCCAATGAGACAATATGAGATGCCAATGACAATTATCCAAAGGAGACAATAAGATTATTAATGTACTTATGTTATTAGAGGCTCTCCAAATTAGATTTGTAGTGCCAATAAGAGATATTCCACAAATCTTAAGAACACTTAGACCATAGATGATTCAATGCTCCTTCAAACAAGTTACTTCAACGCCAATTAGATAATTAGATTTCCAAAGAGACAATTGATGTAACACAAGATATTCTTGAGATTAATGTTAAGTGATTTAGAGAGTGAGCTAACAGTGAGTAAACTTATGCCAAATGTGTCATTTAATGAGCAATAAACCTTTAGGACAGCAGTGATCTAACCAATGAATTGTTCAATGCCAAATGTATCAAACAACCCAAATTACTCATTTCCTTAAGAGCACTTAAAATGAAAAGTGTAAATAGTGGAAGCCCACAAAGGTCCTTAATGCACTTAGGTTCTTTAGGACACCAATGCCACTGATAGGATCAGATTTGATTATACTTATGAAAGTCAGCAATAAATCATGAAACAAGCCAAAATGATTAGCCAAATGATACAATGAATTATTGATTTTTCTTATGTGACTTGTTAGATGATTTTGGAGATCTTATATCACTGTCAATATATCAGATTTTAATATACTTTGCAAACAGAGATGACAGTCATGGGAAAATAATAAAATATGAATTTTGCCCAAAAGATGAATACCAAATATGTATAAGTGACTTATCAATATGTGAGATATCTTATATGTAATTTTTATGCCACTTAGATAGATATTTGACTACTGTTAGAAAGTATTAAGAGAGTTGTAGCAATTAATGAGGAAAATGAGGGTTTAGGGGGAGAAAACCACTAGGTCTTGAGGCCTTGAAGAAGACTAGTTCACTTATGCTAGAATCCTTCAATGGTTGGGACACCTGCAACCACAAAATTTGCTCTAATACCTCTACAAAACACACCAATTATTAGCTCAGAAAACAAATTGATCAGACAAAAATGGAAAAAAGGTAAATGAGGGCTAGGAATGTTAATTTTTGTACCATCGGATGTGTTCTAGCCACGAAATTTGGTGGACATGCTAAAATGCATGAGATCTCCAAAACCCATAAATCGTTTCTGGAAATTCCACCTACAAATGACTTAATTAGATTATTATCCTACCTTTTTAATGTTTACTAAGTCTAAACCTAGGAAAACTAGTTAATTAATCAGAATTAATTAAGTGGGTGAGAGTAGTCTAGAAACTCACAAGGATCGACTTCAAGATGATCCTAGCCCTTAATTAAGTTTTAATCTTGGTCGTTGGTGCTCCAACAAAAGATTATAAGAAGTCAATGGGCACTTGGAGAATACAATAGAGACAACTGGAGAATTCAATTTTCCACAGTAGCAGTGGTCAGTTGTTGGAGAGTTCGGGCTTCAAAGAGGAAACAAAGTCAGTGAGGGGTAGAAATAGTGATTCGGAGGAAGTTTTCCAGATCCAGAGAGGCAGCAGCAAGAGGCTAACTTATTCCCAGTGAGGTAGCACAGAGGACTGCGTAGTTGCTTCAGAAGAGCAAGTGGATTTGGTTGGAGGAAAATTCGATTCAGCTTCCAGAGGCCAGAAAAGTCTTCCAGAGGGCCAAGGAATCAGTTTCCTCAGCGAAGACAAGTAGAATGACTTCATCAGAGGCAGTTTCGGGCTAGACGTCTAAGGGTCTGCGCAGAAGTTGACGCAGAGGGTCCAGGAGGACGAGTTCTTTGAGGTAGAGTTGTGTCGGGGTTTCTTGTGGAGAAAGGGAAATTCCCTTAGATAATTTTGGCCAGACTTTCTTGTTGTTTGGATTGCTAGTTGGGCTTCCATAGATTATACTCAGACTTCACTATTGCATAATAGTAAAACCCTTAACTGTTGCATTGGTTTTCTCAAATTGGATTTTTCCAAGGAGATTGTCCAAAAATAGCGGTGTCATTTTTATGTGTGTATGTGCTAGATTTTCTCAGATTCCAGTGCTATTTTTCTTCCGCGGTATTTATTTGTGAAAATCACAATGTGAATTATTTGGTATTTGTCGTAGCAAACTACAAATAAATTGTTAATTAACAATAAGGAAAATAATTTCCAGTTGTTGTGATAGATGAAATTCTCACATGGTATCAGAGCATGAGTGATCAACCAAGAAGCTCAAAAGCGAAGGAGAGAATTTTGGTACTCATAGGGAGAAGCAAGCAGAAATTCCTAGAGGTTGCGCAGTTCATTGATAGACAGGCCGAATTGTTGGGGCAGAAATTCAATTTTTAGTTGCAGGGTTGTGTTGATTTGGGGTAGCATCAGATGTGCTCTAGCCACGAAATTTGGTGGAGAGGTTGGGACACACGAGATCTCCAATACCCATAAAGGGTTTGGGCAGATTCTAAATAGATCAGGAAATATTAAAATAATTAATATTTTTAATGGAGTCCCTAAGCCTAAACTTAAGGAAAATAAAATATTAATGTGTATTAATATGAATCTGTGTTAGAGTGGTCCAAAAGAGATGGATCAAGCCAAATCTAATCTTAGCCGTTCATTAGGGACTTAATCTCGGCCATTGAGATGTCAACAGGAAAAGTATAAGAGGAGGCTTGAGGGTCACTTGGACAGCACACCAAATGATCAGTCATTTTATTCTCTAGAGCGGGGTTTGCTAAGAGAGATAGAATCAGTGATCAGAAGAGCAGCTGAGGGGCATTGATTACAGAGGAACAGAGAAGGCGGAGATTGTGTCAGGAGAGCAGCGCAGCAGCCAAGGAGGGTGACGCAGAGCCAGGAAGGGCTCACGCAGGGCCACGCAGAGGCAACCAAGTGCTGCGCAAAGCACTAGAGGGGCCAGCGTAGCTGACACAGAGGCTCCCAGAGCTGACGCAAGGCCTCTTAGCACTGACGCAGGCCAAGAAAGGCTGACGCAGGGCCAACGTGAGATAGAGAGGGGCTGACGCAATCCAAATTGGGCAGACGCTGGGGTTGCAGGAGCAGTTTTGTGCTGTGGAGCTGCCGGAAGAGTTTTCCGAGGTTTCAGCCAGGAGGTTTCTCTTAAACTGTGAGGTATAGCTACTAAGGAAATTCTCTGTTGGGTAGGGCAGTTACGGCACGCAGATTGTACTCTGATATTGCTTAATAAGAAAACCCTCAGATAGTTGCACCGCTTTTCCCGCATCGGGTTTTTCCGGGGACATTGGTCCAAAAATAATGTTGTCATGTGGTGTGTTTGTTCTTGTTTCTTTTAGTTGTTGATCTGTAATATGTTGAGCATACACTAGTGTTTATTTTCGGT
>APFE030344321.1:27820-54728 GCA_000404065.3 Pinus taeda | reverse complement strand
GATTTCCCACTGGATCCCAAAACCGGGACTACCAGCTTGATTTTTCATTATGTTCCTTTCAATGTTACAGTACATATTTATACATGCCGAAGCATCCAATATCATGGACTGAAAAACCATTGCGTCCAAAACCATGGACCGAAAACCATCGCGTCCAAAAAACATGTGCAAAAATCATGCACAAAACCATAGGTGGGTCCGCCCAACCTAACATAGGGTCCAAAACCAAAATTTTTGAGGGGCGCTGCCCCAGACCACACAAAGTGGGGTTACGGGTACCCCTCAAACCCCCTATTAACTATGTGGAAAGAATATAACACAACCCAACATAGTGACTAACCCAATTCACGCTATTAGCATAAATATAATAAAAAACATGCAATACACTAATGAGAATGGTGGATTAAGTCGAACTAGGAGGTTGAATGAGCCCATATAATTACTCATTTATGGGGCTCATCCATATCATAGAAGATCCCAAACTGAAGCATACTCCTAAGGTACTCTTCCTGTCTTCAACACTTTCTGCCTAATCAATGTTTGTGTATCCATGAAGTTGAACATCCGTTTTTGCAACATACCTCAACCCATAGTTCATTGTATCACTCAAATATCTCAATACATGCTTTACTGCAATCCAATTATCGTGTCTCAGTTATACCTGAAATTGGATCAAGGTGTTCACAACAAAGAAAATGTCCATCCCAGTGTCAACTAAATACATCAACCTACTAATCATCCATTGCTACATAGATGGATCTACCAATTTGGAGCCAAAGCCTCTTAACTTATTCAAATTAGTCACCATAGTAGTCACCATGGATTGCAATCCATCATACCGAATCTCTGAAGGACACGCATACTTTCCTTGACTGAGGAAGAATTCACCAGGTTTCTTCCATACTTATAATCCCAAGTAATAGTGCATCAAACCAAGATCCTTCGTGTTGAATTTAGAATTTAACTGCTTCTTGCATTGAATAATAATTGGCTTGGTACGCGTTAGAAACAAGTCATCAACGTATAATAATAAGATCATAAGTGCATCCTTCACAACCTTAAAGTAAAGGTTTGAATCAAATTCAAATTTGGTAAATCTTAGTTTCATAAGATAACTATCGGTACAAGCATACCAAACTCTTGAATGTTGCTTGAGTCCTTACAAGTCCTCCTTATACCTGGAAGCATGAGACTCTTTTTCATTTACCTAAAATCCTTGAGGTTGCTCTATGTAAACCTCTTCCTCTATCACACCATTTAGGAAATAGGTATTCACATCCGTTTGGTGCAAATTCTATCCCAACGCAATAGTAAGAGAAATAATGGATCTAATGAAGGTGTACCTAGAAACTGAAGAAAAAGTCTCATCATAGTCTTCTCCCTCTTTATGGGAGAATCCTCTAGCTAGGAACCTCGCCTTGTATTTGACAATACTACCATATGTAGCATGATTTGTCTTATATATCCGCTTGGAAGTCAACATTGACTTCTCCTCAGGCCTTAGAAAAATCTTCCAGACATCATTCTTCATGATCAATTAGTATTCCTCGTTCATTATTCCCTTCCACATTGTTGAATCACCGCTTCTTCATATGTGGAAGGTTCTTCTGTCATAAGGGTTACATAGATGGAGAACATTTTAGGTTTCTTCATTTCTCTAGATGTGCCATCATGAGCTACATATCCTTCTACCTCTTTTAATATGGATCTAAGACTTGTTGGTCTTTTCTTTATCTTTGGAACTATGATTGTTTCTGTTGGATCTTGAGGCCCTTCTAGCCTTTCGGTACATTTTGTAGAACTTGAGTGCTCTTCCCTCGAGGCTTCTTATTTAATTTTTTCCAAGGAATCTACAGAGACATCCTTAGACCTCCAATATGCCACTTTCTCATTGAAGGTGACATCTTGATTGACCTCAATCTAACACTACTCTGGAGTGTATTATATATAGGATTTTGAAGATTCATTGTATCCAACAAATATGCCTTTCCTTCTTGAAGGCTCAAGCTTGTTCCTTTTATCCTTAGGAACATAAATATATGTAGGAAAACAAAATATTCTCATGTGCCCAAGCTTTGGCTTCCTTTTGGAGAAGGCTTCTTTAGGAGTCATATCTTTAGGAACTCTATGAGGACTTCGATTTTGAATGTACATAACTATCTATGATGCTTCACCGCATAATTAAAAAGACAAGTCCAAATCATGGATCATGGCCTTGATAGATTCTTCATGGATATGTTCTTTAATTCTTCTACACCATTCTATTGAGGATTATAGAGGACAATTAGCTCCCTTTTAATCCCAACCTATTTGCAGAATGCAACAAGCTCCTTTGAGGTGTATTCTCCTCCATTGTCAGATCTCAATATCTTGATCTTTTTGCCTATCAAGTTTTCCACTTTAGCCTTGAATTCCTGGAGCTTTTCAAATACCTCATATTTTATCTTCAAAAGATATATCCATGTCTTTTGGGAGATGTACTTGTTGGGAGCAGGTCCCCTGGGGGTCAATTTTGGGGTTAAAAACCCAAGTTTTGGGGCAGAAGGGCTAAAGTTTCTATAAAGAAATGTAAAGTCTCAACATTTTGTGGTCACAGAGCATGAATATATCTAAAGTCAAAAAGGGTTTTCCACCTTTAGTCTAGATAGGTTGTGTCAGTTTTGGAGATCTGCCCTTGGTCCGTAGACCATGGGATTGTATAAAAAGGAGGTCTTAGAGGAGTCTAGGGGAGTTAGTAAGGGGAATAGAAATACTTGATGAGTCTGTAAAGAGCTAAGAGTGAGAGTCTTAGCGTAGGAAGAGGCTATGCAGTTCAGTGCGCAGAGGCCTAGGGTAGACATCCACAATTGAGTGTGCGGACCCTTGTAGCAGTGTGTGCAGGGCAGATAGAGTATGTATTGAGAATCCGTATCATCAATAAAGGGAAGTATTTTGAAATCACTATGTACTTTCCATCTGTGTGTGCATTATTTTACTTCTGCTATGAATATTGCAATTATGCTATGTTGAATACCGGGGTTATGAATTAATGCTATATTGAGGCGTGAATATATGTATTTCACTTTGTCATATCAATGCAAGTAAGAATATATGTTTACATGAAGATAACTATAATTCATGTTAAAGTTAACCAATACTAAGCTAATATGGGTAGACACAGAAGTAAGGATGATTACAGAGGCACATAAGCACCTGATCTATCTATTTAGGGTCCGTGAAGGATGATTGTAGACTTTTGCAGAGGCTCCAAGGACGAATAAGAGAAGTTCATTGATAAGCCCTAAAGGGATTATTGATCTAGGTGAAGGCAGAGTGAAGGTCTAAAAACTGTCATCACAACCATCTCAGGGTGCAGAAACTTGGTTCCTGCATCACCCCATACTGCTTCGGGTGATACTTCAGTCGGCGCTTTGTGGATTGTTGCCCAAAGGGCCATAGTGTAGGGATTTTCTTGGTTGCTTAACACTGAACCTAGGTTAGGGCCCATCAATCCAACAAATGGTTCCATTGCCAGGATCAGGATCTGCATAACAGGATGTGTGATGTTGCACCATTGAAATCCAACTAGGAAAGAGATCAAATATTGGTTGGATAGAAAGATCCACGAATTCATAGAGCAAGAGAGCAGGAATCCACGATTGACGAAAGAACAATGGTTGGACAGATATCTGTACAAAAAAATACATGAAATCTTCTTTTGTTCCTTCTCAGTTGAGTTATACGAGTGGATCGTGAAGTTGGCACACTACCAAGGGAGGTGGAGGCTTGACAATCCGATTATTTGGACACTGGAGTTAGTGTGTATTAGAAAATTATATATTACAGAGAAATGGAACACAAAATATTTTAGAAATATAAACACAAAAAATGCATAAAACAAGAGAGACATAGATATACGTGGTTCACCCAATTTGGGCTACGTCCAATGAGAAACAACCAACCCCTCCTTTTATATTATCTAGCAAACTTAAGAGATACAACCTACAACAGATCCACTGTAATTCCCTCTTCTCTTTCACTCAACCTCGTCTCTCTTCTCACTCAGAATACAGATCTACATAGACGCAATACAATTGCATCATATATAGCGAGGGGGTGCAGAGATTGAAAGCCTCTGAAGATAAGATCATGCACGCTGTTGAGTACTGGCTCGACCACATGATAGGAGGGTTTGTGACAGAGTTCGTGGTTGACACTTAGTCAATTATAGTGAAGCAGAGCACCGCTTCTTCAAAGGATCGTGAGGTAAGTAATTGAAGTCACTAAATACTTGGATTAAGGTGCTCTTGTGTGAAAAGCAGGTCATGCAATTACCTTGATGTTTGGAGCTACGCAAAGTGGAAGGTATTTTAGGGATGGAGGAAGAAAAGGTCCTGAGTATAGCCTGCTAATTGAGATTCCTTTGAGTGACAACGAATGAGCAGTGCTATCTTCTCCACTGAGCTCTATTCACGTGATAAGACAACGGTTCCCACGGATACCTACACTGCCTCCATCCTCGTCCCTCCATCCTCACTGCCTCCATCCTCGTCCCATCCATCCTCACTGCCTCCATCCTCACCTCCACAACTCACCCCATCACCCACACCACCGCCACCTCCACCACTATTCAATATGGTGAACTCTGTAAAGCTACCTATATTCAAGGGCGTAGGAAATGAAGATCCGGACCAGTTTTGGTTCATTGTGAACGCTGTATGGGAAGCTCAGGGTATCATGGATGACCAAATGTAGAAACCCATACTAGTTAATGCTTTGCAGGACCACGCAATAACGTGGTACATTAAGTATAGTCCTGATAACCCAACATCCACGTTGGTAGATATCCAGGATGCACTAAATAGAGAATTCAATAGACCTAAGTCTCAAGTGAAATCAATTGTGGGATTCAAGGAGATCATGATGAAGCCTAGGGAGATGCCCTGGGATTTGGATCAAAGATTGAAGTGTACAATTCGTGAAGCCAACATGAACCTAATTGATGGGAAACACTGTGAATGGTTCGTGGCCTCACTCTTACCCCACCTAAGGGTTGTGCTATCACAACAGGAAATTGGGACCTAGGCAAAATCTCTGGAGGTTACGATGAGACTTCATGATACACCAATGCAGGATGTTAATCTAGGGGTTCAATAAATTCACCCACAGTTGTAGAACCTTTGCCTTGAAATGTAGAGTCTAAAGAAAGAAAGAACAACTCGGCTGGAGGCACGCGAGGAAGTTTGGTGCCTAAAATGCAAAGGTCAAGGGCATGACAAGGATCAATGTCCAGCCTTTGCGAACTATGTTGCAGTAGGGGGACCAATGCCTCTAAGGCTAGAGGCTATGGCAAGGCCAAGTGCAGGGCCCACGCTATGGTGCGATATACGCTAGGTAGTTGGGAAACATACGACCGACAATTGCCATTTGCTGTAGAAATTCGTACAAACACCACAACAACTCTTCTGCAATTTCTTTCAATCAGTAGGTCATGACGAGCACAATTTCTATAGCTACGAATTAATGATGGACATGACACCTGCATATAGGGTGTAGGTAGAAACGTGGCCTCTAGATCAAGGCGTTGGGGGAATGCAAGGTGAGCATCAGGGGCCCGACCGAGGCTAAGGTGGAGGGGTGCCTAGTAGAGGCTGAGGGCAACTTATTTGTTACAATTGTGGAGGACTAGGACACTACGTGAGAGACTTTCTGAATCCAACGTGATCGTTATGCTGCTACTGTACTGAGTTTGACCATGCAACCGAGGATTTCCCTATATTTTTTGGCTAAGATTCGCAAAAAGGGGGCACAACCTCTACAGCTGACACAGAACCTCAAGATGATGAGGGCTAAGCCTCGTGAGGAGAACCCTAAGGTAAATATTATGCTACGGAGTGGAACGATGACTGGCGAGGATAAAGGGAAGAAAACTACGGAAGGTGAGTGGGTCCTCAAAGCACCAGAAAAAGAGACTGGGTTTGATCTAGAGTGCACAAAATAAAAATTTATGGAAGAAAAGAAAAGATTCATTGAGGCCTCTACCTCAGGAATTAAGGAGAAACAAGTTGAGGAAATGGACCCATCCATGATTACCACTTTCTTAGAGACTTGCATGAAACTGCTCTGTGATAATAAGGCTGTGAAGGGACTGCAGAAACTGATCAATCGTTATGCTGGAAAGGACATTGCTACTACCAAACCACACATAGTCAAGAAGCTTGTCAAGTATAAGGCAAGGAATGGACGTGAGATGAGACTCGCCGCGCAGATAGGGGAATACGAAATGGACCAAGTTATCTTAGGTCTGGGGTCTGAAGTGAATGTTTTGCCCAAAAAAACATGGGAAAAAATGGGGAGACCTGCACTTCAATGGCCTTCGATCTAGTTAAGGATGGGAAATCGACAGAAAATCATCCTAATGGGGAGGCTGCAGGGGGTAACTGTTGACATCAAAGGTGCGAGTGCATTGGCGAACTTTGAAGTAATAGAGATTATGGATGATAGCAGTCCCTACCCTTCACTCCTTGGAATCGATTGGGCCATTGACATGAATGGCGTAATCAACTTGAAGAAGAGAAAGATGATATTTGAAAAGAAATCGCTTCGCATAGTGGTGCCACTAGATCCTACAGAAGGACCGCGCTATACAGAATCAATCCGAAATTATGAAAGTGATGACAATTTGGACCAGATTTACAAGATAATGTCACGAGACTAGGATTGGATAAATTCAACAACAAACGGATATATTGCATGGGCCAGGAGAACTCTTGCACATCAGATTCAGATGAAGAACTAGAGAATTGGTAGAACTGGCTGCATGAAGTATCTACGTTGCATTGTAATATGATGACCAGGTCATTACGCTATGTATCATCAGAGGTAAGGAATCTACCTCACTGTGGTGGGCTCACTGATGTTGATCGCTTTGTGGATGCATTTGAGAGAGAAGTGTCAGAGAAGCATCTCTTCTAGGCCTTGGATTAAGAACTACGTACTATGCCCGCAAGATGGTGGTGTTGGCTTATTGGGGCTTGATCCAGGTTCAGAGTTAAGTTAGCCAAAAAAATCTCGGTACTACTGGCACTTTCGGCAACAGCCTGCAGAGAGTGGACTGAGGTCTCACCCGAAGTAGTATGGGAGGGTGCTAGAACTAGGTTTCTGCACCCTAGAAATGTCTGATGAGTTCAATTGGTCCGCGGTTCAACCCTGCATACACATCACTATGCGCACTTTCCCATACCTCGCTACGTGAGATGCTGCCTTCGCGCAACCCTACTCAGGGGCTGAACATTGTTATTACCGAAGTCCTTACTAGTATTCCAATGTGAGTTGATTATTTTAGCCTACCTGTGTGTTTTAAGTTATACTTAACAACATAGAGCATTCATACAGGTGCGCACAATAAATAAACATTATATTTTCAATTTATATCAAACATGCATTAACCCAAGAACAGATACACAAAATTATGGTAAAAATTCTCTTTATTAATTCCTTCCTCAGTTACAGACTCGACTCTACCTTGCGCACTCACTTGCAAGGGTCCATGCACTCAGCTACGGACTACTAGGCCTTTGTGCACTCATCTGCAGAGCCTTCTCCTACTCTACGACCCAAAGACACACTTTACCCTTGTGACTCAATCCCTTAGACTTGTTCTTCTCTCTTACTCTTCTATCATTCCATTCTATACACTTAGAGCCTTGCTCTGTTTATACAATCCCATGGTCTACGGACCATGTGTAGGTATATCCAGCCGACATTACATTACAAAACTAGGGTAGACAACCCTTTGACTCTATCATACATTTCGCACTCCGCGCCCGCAATTTCGCGGAGTCTTTACAACAATATTGGGTCGAAACTTGGGCTTTGAGCCCCAAAACATGCCTTGGGGGGGATTCCATGACCAACAGGCACCTAACACAAAAATCACGACTTTCCCTTGAGTCACTCTGTTGACACGAAAATCTTTGCATGGAGTCCCTCCAACTATTCTCGAACCATGTGGAGGTCAACGACGCACTGAGTTGTTGCTTGCTGGATCTGCTGCATGCACTATTTTGAGACCTCTGTGTCTGGGGTGCTTCTCTGCATCAATGTGTGCATCCCTTGTATGTGTGCGAGATTTCCTTTGATGTCTACCATGATAGTGAAGGCTTCGTTGATCCAAGGTTGGATGCGAGCTTTAAGAAATGCCTCCTTATGTCGTGCCGTGTCTGCCTGCTCCTTCAGTGCCTTAGCTTGCTACATCCTCGCAAGCCACTGGGTGAGGACCACTGTCTGCACAGTTCCTCAGACACTGTCGTATTTCTATTGGAGTTCTCGCACCTCTCTCTCCAAGCAATGGATGTTGGGGTCCTCCTGTAGAGTTGTGAGGACCTCAAGTGCTTCTTCCAACATGGTGGTGTAGTCTCGCACTGCACCTCTGATTACCTCCAATCCCACTATGATAGTGCTAGTGTGCTGTTCTCTGACTTATGGGGGAGTGGATGGCTGTGATTTTAACTGCAGCTTGACGATCTAAAGATTTAGCTCTAGCTGAACCTTTTCCATTTCTTCCCTGGCCTTGCGGACTCCTGTTGCTAACCTGTGGATCCACACTTCCACTGGTAGATCTGCTGGGATGGCCAGCTCTTGGACATTTAGGCAAGCGTCGTCTACCACCTCCACCAATTGTTGATTTTGTGACATCAATTTGTCACACTACAAGCTAAGTTGTTCCATATTGATTTTTTTCTCGATAAGGACTTGGATCATGCTACTCTCCCTAGCGCACAACTCTGCCGTTATCCCATCCTGCAATAGATATAATGTCTTGCATAGAAGGGCAACCAGATTAACGCCGAGACCTTTCATTGTGCTAACCAAAAACCTATCGGCCTCATGTGATGTCACTAAAGCCCCTTCTGGCAACATTATTGTGTTTTCCATCTGCACGTGCAACATCTGCTCTGCTGACGAGGATCCTACTGGGAGGTTGGTTGAAAGGGTACCAACCTGAGGGGGGCGCACTTGTAACTCTTGCAACTGTGATCTGAGGGCCCCCAACATAGTCTGTTGCTCCTACATAAAATCCTGAAGAGCCTCATTGGCGACATCGCACACCATCTCGCTAATGTCATGCAGATCACCCTAGGTCAGGGTGATCGGGTCAATGAACAATTTTGAGGCCTTGATCTTCTTCCTTGATCCTGCTCGCTCTGTTGGGTGTTGGCATTTCAAATGCATGGAAACTACCCATGGGTCTACACCTCATTCTATTTCTTATTCCTTTGCTGCCTTCCCTTGTGAAGGCGTTGCTTGGCCCTTGCCCACCTTCGTGGCTGCTTTCAGTGCTGCTACTACTGCTTTGGCCTTTTCTTGCTCAACTTCCTTTTGTGCCGCTTTCTCGGACAACTGTGTGATGCACAACTTGGCATCATCTTTCTTCTTCTACGCCACCACCCATTCCTAAGGCCATGCCTCCAAGACCATGAAAATGGTGTCGTTAGTAGCTATAAAGGATAGCTTTGTCCACTGCTTCACCGGATCCTTTCGCAGTTTAATGTATACGTTGTGCATGTTTGCCTTAAACTATGAAAAAATTTGTAGACTGTTGTACACTATGGGTGACAAGCGTGGATTCTGGTTGATCCACATTCAGATGTTCATCTCCATGAGCACCTAGAAGATCTTGTTGTCGCATATCCTAGTAGCATCCTTCGTGGCCCAGAGCGAAGCATACTTCGCAGCCTCTGGTAATTCTCTGTCAATTATGGGGAATTGACTGTCCTTCGGAAATTCCCCTGATACCAGCACTATGGATAGCAACAACCACACATAGTGGAAGGTTTTATCCTACTTCTGGGCTTCGCATCAATTTTCTAAAAATTTTGTGCACAGGAATTCAGAGTAGTTAAACTGGACCCCTTCCGCGCACTGCTTAGCCAGTGTGACCATTTGTGCAGGTACCTCTTCAGCGCGGTAGTTGCGCATTACTTTGCCTATGAGGATTTGGGTAGCTACGCAGACTACTTTTTCCTTGATGCTGGAGATGGTGTAGTCCTTCTTCTTCTTTTCTAGCTTGCACTTTGTTTTCATGGCTTTTGCGATGGCCAAATCACTGCCCTTTCCTTCTGATATGGTCGCGGGATCCTTTCCTTTATATGGGAGTCGGGAGACGTGATGAATTAGGTCTGCTGTGATGGGGATGGGCTCCTCCAGCCATAAATACCCATCATGCACCAGGAAGAGTAGTTTCCTGATGACAAAAATGGTGATTGGGGCGTGGTGGAAATACGACACCCATAGTAGGTTCAACAACCCGGCCTTTTCCACACCGCACAACCACTTCCATGGCTCTAATGTTGTCACCACCCCCGCAGTGTTCTGCTTCCTAAGATTTCTGGTCTCAAGGTGAGGGAACTTCTCACAGTCAGCGAGGTCCCAATCTTCAAATTTCATGGTTGGTATACGGCCCAGGTGCATGCCTTCAAACATAATTCCATCTGGGAGGAGCAGGGTCTGGAGCGAACTCTTGGTCACGTCCAGGTCTTTGGACACTCTGGCCTTCCCTTTTTGTGGGGAGACATAGGCAGGTAGTTTTTCCATAGAGTGCGTAGGTTGAATATCCACCTCCATGTCTTCATCTTATTCCTCTGTGATGATAAGGGCCTGCAAATCTTCTTCTTCCTCATCTGTTTCTATTGTGACAACTTTCCCCTTCTCTTCCATTGATAGTTTTCTGTGCAGTGGGTCCCTCGGGGACATGCATATGGGAGCCATTGCATGTTTATCCTTCTTGGGTCTTGGCCTATGCAGTGATTTGGGGATCTCTTCCACAATCCAAACACCTTCTGGAACATCCTCCATAGTTAGGGCCTGCACGACCTTACCGATGTTTACCTCTTCTATTCCCAGGCCATCCTTAATTGCTGTCATTATAGCTGTGCTGCAATATGTCACTTGCAAATTCAGGGGCTCAATCAATGCTTGGCTCACAATACTCAGGGATTTTCTCAATCACTCAATTTGCAAATGATTAAGTGTTGTTTGCTAGGTAGCCCCTTTTGTTTTATAGTGCTTTTTGAATTCAAATTTGACCATTCCCCCCAATTCCGATTCATTAATGCCTTCTTGGTGGTAGATTTTCCCACATCTTGCCCATAAATCACATATTAAATGCCTGCCACTAGTTCAATTTGGCCTCAAGTAGAGCATCCCATCATGAATAGTGACTTCAATGGTCACTTTCTGGCCAACTCGCGCGACAGCGTAGCCCCTTGTGCGCGGTCGCAGACCTTGAGACTCTCTACTTCTATGTGCATCTCCAATATCACACAGCTCTTGGGTAGAATAACTTATAGTCCCACACTACCTTCCAATTGGCTAGAGTGCTAAGACTGTCCTTCCCTTGGCTAGTCAGGTGGTTGCACCGCCTGCATAGAGTTCCATCCTGTCCTCCGTCATGGTTCCTGGAGAATCCCCACCTTGTATTGTTATGATCAGCATCACACATTTCACCATTTGCAACACACTACCCTAGTCACTATGCTTAGCAATATGTGGTCCAAGCCAAGGCATCAGACTAATCAATTCATGGCGATCAATCCTGTCATTGAGATTGCTCGCACTCTGTCCTACCATTTTGGTCTTTTTTTGAGAAAATATTTCTTTATTTCATCCTCCATCTTCTTGACTTTCGTGTCCATCAAAGCGTATTATGTCTTAACCATACCCTTTCTTCTTCAAGTCATGGAGTCTAAGGTTCCCTTGTTGGATTTCTTCCTCAAGTCCCATGCATTATGTTCCTTGCAACTGTGTGATCTCTCCTTTCCAAGATTCACGAACCATCATATCTATTGGTGCTACTATGCGTGGTCTAGGCTTCGCAAGTTCCATAGGGATTACAACATCTACTTCATACTTCAGCTTTGGAAGTGCTTGCACGGTCAGGGTTTTACACATGGTCTTATAAGCCCATAGAACTATTGGTACACATAGGTCCTAGTTAGTGCGTTCCACATAATGGACCTCATTCGATACTTCACGTACTTTATTAAAGGATTCCATACAGATAATCTTCTACGTGATTGGTATTATCAGACTTCCTGGTCATCCTTCGCGCCCTTGTCTTGCTCGCTCCTCCTTGTTGGTCACGTTTCCTGTCATGAGGATGGTGTGCGTTCATGCAGGTTGCACACCATACACCTGTACCCATCTGGAGAGGTTGGTGCACAGGCAGTTTCGTCCATCATACTAGCTTTCATCCACATTTGAGGCTTTCCAATCTGCATGAGCATCATCCTTCTTCATTCACGCCAATCCTCAAAACTTCTTTGATGTGTACCCCACCATCTTGTGGGCGTAGTGCACAGTGCCCATTTTAGAGCGTTGAAACACTACTGTTCCGGTACTTCACTTTCAAATTTGTTTAGGAAATCATCCACCTTGGTCAATCCATCACACATAGGAAGATCTCTTACCTTTTTTGTCACGCAGCACAATGACCTTGTCATCATGTTGCATTTGAGTGTGGTTACCTCGTGTAACCAATTCTGCCATCATTATATCTCTTCATATGAATCTGAGGTGCAAGAGCTTTTGCACTCCCACAAAATCCTACCATCCACTATTGGATTCACCCAGTCCTACTCCAAAGCGATTATCTTGTAGATACAGTCTAGATCGTCGTCACTCTTGTAGTTGCACATTGGCTCTGTGTAGCGTGATCCTTCCGCAGGGTCTAAGGGTACCACTATGCGTAGTGATTTTTTTTATAGAAAATAATCTTGCACTTCTTTATATTTATCACTCCATTCATTTCAGTGGCCCAATATATTCCCAGTAGTGTAGGATAGGGATTGTTGTCATCAACAATCTCTATCACTTCGAAATCTGCAAGCATGCTTGCACCTTCAATATCCACTATTATTCCCTGCAATCTTCCCATGGGTAGGATCTTTTGCTGGTTCGCCATTCACAATTGAATCAAAGACCATTGCAATGTGGGCCTACCCATGCGCTCCCATGTTTGCTTTGGTAGGACGTTCGCGTTTGATCCTAGATTTAAAATCACTTGATCCATTTCATATTCCCTGATCTGTGTGGTCAATCTCATCTCTCTTCCTATTCATGTTGTGTGCTTCCCGAGCTTCTGGACTATGCACGGTTCTCCTGGCGTAGTCCCAACACATCTAGTGATTAGTTCTTGTAGTCCCTTCATAGCTTTGCTGTCACACAACAGCTTCATGCATGTCTCCAAAAAGGTAGTGAGCATTGATGGGTCCATTTTTGGTTCCAATTTGTCTTGAATACCTGAAGTGGACGCCTCCGCAAAGCTCTTCTTAGCTTCCATGAGTGTCTCCTTAGCGCACTCCAAATCAAATTCTGGTTCCTTTGTTAGAGCCTTATAAACCTAGGCACTCTCCTCAGGCTACTTACCTTTGTCATCTCCTGTCATAATACCACTTCGAAGCATGATATTTACATTCAGGTCTTCCTCGTGTGGCTCAAACCTCATCATTTGCAGGTTCTAAGTCGGGGGAGGTTGGAGTGATCCTTTATCGCGCAACCTCGCTATCAGCGTGAGAAAATCCTTTGTCTCATGATCAAACTAGGTACAATATAAGCATGATGGTCTCACTGGATTGTACAATAGCGGGCATAATGCCCTGGCCCTCCGTAACTGTAACAAATCAGCTGTCCACGACCTCTTCCTAGTCCCATTCCACCTCGACCACGTCTGCGCCCCTGAAGTCTAGTGCGTGCCATCCCTGCATTTTGATCGAGGGCCCTTGTTTCAGTCTAAACTCTGTAGGAAGGAGTTCAATCCATCATCAGTTCATAACTTCTACAGGTGTGCTTATCATGACCTACTGACCTATAGAAATTATAGAACAACTGCTAGGAGATCTGTGTATACTTCTGCAATAGATGGAAATTATCTGTAGCATGCTTCCCTCCTATTTGACAAATTGCACACCATAATGCAGGCACCACACTCGGTCCTGCTTGGGTCTCTAGTCTCAACAACATTGGTCCTCCTGTCGCTAGGTAGTTTGTGAATACTAGACAACGGTCCTTGTCATGTCCATGGCCTTTGCACTTTATGCACCATACCTCCTTGAGGGCTTCTGGGCGAGCCGTCCTGTCTTGTTTCAAACTCTGCATTTCAAGGCACAAGTTTTTCAATTGCACGTGGATCTATTGGACTCCTAGGTTGGGATCTTGTATTAGGGTCTCATGCAGTCTCATTGTGATTTCCAAGGCCTCGGCCTGAGTGGATAGCTTCTGCAGCGATAGTGCGTTCCTTAGATGCAATGTTAGCGATTATACAACATGCGCGGTGTTTCCCATCTGTCAAGGTCATATTGGCTTCACGGATCATACAATTCAGTCTTTGATCTAGCTCCAAGGGTGTCTCACCTGGAAGCCTCACGATCTCCTTAAATCCAATAATTGTTTGTGTCTCTGATTTTGGCCTGCTAACTTCCCTATTTAGTGCATCTTGGATATCCGCGATCCCTGCGTTTGGATTGTCATTGGAATGCTTAATGTACCACGTCAGTGCACGATCCTACGAGGCGCTAACCAACGTTTCTTTATTTATATTGTTGTCCGTGACTCCCTGTACTTCCCATTTAGCCTTTACCACAAACCAAAATTGGTCCGGATCTTCATTCCCTACTCCTTTGAACACCAACAATTTTATCATGCTCGCCATATTAAACTATGGTGGTGGCGGAGGTGGTGTGGGGGAAGATGAGGGTGAAGATGGTAAAATTGGTGGTCGTTTAGGCGGGGGTGGTATGCATGGAATTAGTTGCCTGATCAGACTGATCAAACTTCTTGGTGAAACATTCATGAGCTCCTCCTCGCTTTTCCGCAGAGGTGAAATCAAGGGACTAGTCTCTAATTCTGTGCTACCTTCGTTTCTGTAGATCCTCCCATTTCGTGTAGCCCCAAACATCAATTTATTTGCATAACCCGCTTTTCACATAGTAGCATCTTAATCTAAGTGTTCAAAGATTTAATGTACTTACCTCACGATCCTTTAAGGAAACGTAATTCTGCCTCGCTATAGTTGACTGAAGTATCTACCACAAACTCGGTGATAAACCCTCCTATAATTCAATTGAGCCAATTATCCACATTGCATGCGATATTATCTTCCGATGCTTCCAGTCTGCGCACCAATTTTGGAGTCCACATAATGGGTTTGCTGAGCCTACACCTTCCTTGACTGTCTTCTAGCCTCGTGATCCACTCGTACAGCTCTGAGGGGAAGGATGCAAAGAAAATTTCCTGGATTTTCATATATAAGTAGAAATCTAACCACTGTTCCTTTGATAACCATAGGTTCCTGTTTTCGTACACCGCAAACTCGTGAATATTTCTGTCCAACCACTCTTCAATTTCTTTCTTTGTTGGATTCCAATGACACGACATCAAACATCTTTTATGTAGATCTTGGTCTCAACAACGTTACCATTTGTTGGCTTATTGGGTCCTGACGTAGGTTTAGAGTTAAGTTATCCAAACAAATCCCAGTACTACTGGCCCTTTCGGCAACAGTGTGTGGACCATGGACTGAGGTCTTACTCGAAGTAGTATGGGAGGGTGCTAGAACCACATTTTCGCACCTTGGAGATGTCTGATGAGTTCAAGTGGTTCACAGTTCGACCCTGCACGCACGTCACTATGTGCACTTTCCCATACCTTGCAGCCTAAGGTTCCACCTTTGCACAGCCCTACTCAGGGGCTGAAAGCTGTTATTACCCAAGTCCTTTCTAGTATTCCAATGTTAGTTGATTATTTTAGCCTAATTGCATGCTTTAAGTTATACTTAACAGCATAAATCATTCATACAGGTGCGCGCAGTAAATAAACAATATATTTGCAATTTATGTCAAACATGAATTAACTCAAGAACAAATACACATAATTATGGTAAAACTTCTCTTTATTAATTCCTTCCTTGGTTACAGACTCGACCCCACCCTGCACACTCAGCTGCAGGGGTCTGCGCACTCAACTGCGAACTACTAGGCCTTTGTGCACTCAGCTGTAGAGCCTTCTCCTACTCTATGACCCAAAGACACACTTTACCCTTGCGACTCAATCCCTTAGACTTGTTCTTCTCTCTTACTCTTCTATCATTCCACTCTATACACTTAGAGCCTCACTCTATTTATAAAATCCCATGCTCTGCGGACCATGGGTAGGTCTATCCAGCTGACATTACATTACAAAACTAGGGCGGACAACCCTATGACTCTATCATACATTTCATGCTCCACGCCCACAATTTCGCGGGGTCTTTACAATAATATTGGGTCAAAACTTGGGCTTTGAGCCCCAAAACATGCCTTGGGGGGATTGTATGCCCAATAGGTGGGGTACACACAAGGATAATTTCGGTGATTGGCACAAATATAGGAGGATAATGAGAATACATTTTGGACAGTCGAAAGTACGGATGACAGACAAGTATGATGGAAGGGATGATCCACGCGATCACCTTGCGAAATGGACTAAGGCTTATGGAGTGGAGCCCCAACCTGAATGGTTGCATTTGTTTTGTCATACCTTGGATGTCATACCAATGAATTAGTACTTGGAAATAGAGCTCTGCCATGGTGCTGAAGAATGGGACATCTTGTGCTAGGGGTTTATAATGATGTTCAACTTTAAGGATGGGTTTGATTGTATTGACGTGGAATTATAAGAGGTTAAAGCAATGATCTTTAGGATACTGTAGGATCCTTTCTACCTGATTCAACCTGATTGGACTACCCAGCTAAGCCATGCCTTGGAATGCTATAATGTGACTGCTGAAGAAGAAGACAAAGGTCCCAAAAAGATTAATATTCTGGAAACTAAGGGTTACCGTGAGGTTGAAGGACTACAAATAGAGGATCCAGACATAACTATGCCACTAAAAACAAGATAGGTCAACATTAGCACAGAGGTGGAGCCAAAATTTGCAAAGATTGGGGACTATTGGGATGACGCGACAGTAGATAAGGTCACTAAGCTCCTCCGTGAATATTAGGATTTGTTCCCCATGAAGTTTTTTGATATAAAGGGAATAATAGGAGACTTTGGTGTCATGAAGATCACCCTGAAGCCGAATGCGAAACAAATACCTTACCACCTTAATCCAAAGTATAAGGAAAGGGTCCGCGCTGAGTTAGATAAGATGCTCATGATATTTATTATTGAATTGGTGGAAGAATTTGATTGGGTAAGCCCAATAGTGGTTCAGGAAAAAACAAAAGGAAGAAATAAGGATATGTGTGTATCTCCGAAAATTGAATGACGCTTGTGTGTGATCCTTTCTCGACCCCGTTCACTGACGAGGTCCTGGATAATGTATGTAGCCAGGAAGCATACTCTTTCACTCATGGGTTCTCTGGGTACCATCAAATCAAAATTGTGCCTGTGGATAGAAGCAAGATGACCTTTGTGACTGAATGGGGATGTTTTCAGTACATCGTAATGCCTTTTGGACTGAGGAATGCACCAACGATCTTTTTGCGTGTAGTCATTGCGACATTCAAAGAATTCATTCATAAGTTTTTGGGAGTATACTTTGATGATTGGACAATGTTTGGATTGGTCAAGTGCCATGTGGAAAGTATGTGCTTGATGCTAGATACATGTAGGAGATACTAGATCACACTCAATTGAAGAAGTGTTTGTTTGGTGTCCCTTTTGGGATCCTTCTGGGTCATCTGGTATGCAAACAAGGATTGATGGTGGACCCTGCGAAGTGTAGAGCATTGGAAAGGTATGTTTTAACGCATAACTTAGTAGTGTTTCAAGCAATAGTTGTAGCCTTTTCTTTATTATACAATAGGGAGAATGCAATGGGAATTAATATGAATGATCCAATTACTGAAAGTATCTTCTTTCATGCAGGTAAGGACAAAAGTAAGAAGGCACGGTGCTAAACAAGAGTCCCATGAGCAGATAACGGCTGTCCCCCTAATTCCGAATAAAGTCCAGACTAGGGCAAGTGAATTAAGGCAGATCATTCCAGGATGAGATCAAGGACTATCAGTTCGGAGGACGAGGAAGAAAAAAAGAAAGGAGTTAGCTGTTTAACAGATCCTTGAGGATCTTTGATCCTGAGGGATCGTTACGTTCAATTATTTTGTTGTTTAGTTAACTCCGCCATTACTTGTATAAGATGGGGCAGCATCAAAGACTTAGGGGACGGCTAGAATATTGTGTATTTTTACTTTCTGTTTTATAAACTGCACTATTGGTCATACTCGGACTATCGAGTCTCTTTGAGACTTAGTTTTGCTGTATTATTGTTGGTGCTTTAATATAATACATTCGGTGTTAATTTCCTCCTGCATCTAAAGTAAGTTACGGTGGTGCCATTGAGAGCTAAGGGCCCGGCTCCAACGGACACTGGCTGATTGTATCATTACAGTTTGGCTTTGTATGGTTTGTTTACTGTTCTCTATAATTCGATATACGTACATACTGTTTCATACTTGGTTATCAGTAGTTTTCCTTTTGTAAATCTTTGTAACGAGTTTGCAGCATATTTCCAGAATTGATCACATAAAAAGTTGTTCACTTTCGTTACAGACTTTATAGGAGGAATGTTTCGGCTGCATATGGTTGAAGTAATGGACTATTGGTAATCGTTTCAGATTGTGTTTATATATGATTGACGTTTCCTGTTTATGGTGATTTGCTGTTCCATTTGGTTAACTGTCTACTTGTACAAAAGATTGCCTTTATTTGTATGTAAGTTGGTGCCAAGAATTGAGAGTGTTGAACTCGCGAGATCTAGTTTCTTTATTGCTGTTCCTTTTTATTGCTGTTCCATTTAAGAGTTGCCGTTCCATTTCTGAATTGCTGTTCCATTCTACTTTTTTGATGTTCCTTTTTACTTGCATTCCTTGATATTGTGTGGGAGGAGGATCAAGGCTGTCGTGAGACACAGCAGACGCTATTATGCTCCCAGATCCATGATCCATACTCTAGTTTCTTTTCCTTTATCAGTTTCTAAAGGGATGGGTTACTGCTTCCGTACCCTTGACTGACAAAGTTGCCAGGTGTGAATTCTTTATGTAGAAGTAATTTAGCATAGCTTAGCATCCATTTACTCTTGTATTCCTTAGATCTATACTACGAAGCATTACTCTGACAAATCGCCTCAAATTGAGATACCCTTCGCAATAACAAAAACGTTCCCGGATTGACTTGTAATGTGAGATAACTAGAGGTGAAAAAGGCCCTTGTTATAGCTCTACATTTTGGCGTCGTTGCCGGGGAAGGGTATAGCCATTTGTTTTTAAAACAGGGTAGTGTGCGAATCTGTCAGGGGGGAATTGGATTTTAAAAACGGAAGGTAAGAACCTACGTACGGAGCATGTAAAAGCCCTGCTCCACTGTCCACCTTCCCAGCATAAATTAATTGGATTTAGTAGTTTAATTGGAGTGCATGACTAAGCAGAAAAAGCCTGAGAAAAATCAGAAGCCTCCATCTAAAGTCGAAAAAGCCAAGGGGCCGGTGACCCTTGGGTGAACGACCTTCATAGACGAAATCTATAAGAAAGCCGAATCTCAGCCATCAGTAGGTTATAGGAAAACCAATTCTAAACAGCCTACTATTTCCCTTCAGGCCTCAGAATCACCATCTGAAGCCTTTGCTGAGGTGCACAGTCAAACAGAGGAACAGGACTTTCAAGAAATCAAAAATCTGACTCCTGGACTGCTGCATGAAGGGAACCTTAGTAACCTTTGCGAAGGAGAAGGAGAGACAGGGGAAATCGGGGAACCTAGATCTCCAATTGAGCCAAACCAGCCTTGAAGTAGCCCGGATCAAGGAAGCACTGCAAGAATTCTTGTTGAAGGAATTCATTCACCTCAGATAGTGGGGACCATCATTATCCCTGATAAAGGGAGTGCTGTTAAAAAAATTCCCGTTGAGACTACCCCCACTCAACCGAGGAACACTCTCTTAGAAATTCTTGAAGATTACTGGCATATATTCGATCCCATGGCGCAGAATCAGCCAAATGCCTAGACCTCCACATTGCAATATCCTATAGTAGACTCTGCAGCGAATGCACCCATGAAAGCCATCCCCCTCCATCATATTCCCACATTCCATGGCCTTACGTCGGAGGATCCAGATGCATTCTTGTTCGAATTTGATGTATTATGTAGAGGATACGATTACACCACCGATCCCCAGAAATTAAAATTATTCCCCTCCACATTAAAAGGGGCCGCCTTGAGATGGTTTATGGGTTTAGGTGGTAGGGTTATTAACAATTGGGATCAAATGAAAGAAGCCTTTTTAAAGAAATATCAGGATTACTGTAGGTCAAGAGAGCTAAAAGATGAAATCTTTCAAATGTCAGCCAGACCAAATGAAACTCTAGAAGAATATGTAGAACATTTCCAATATAACTTGCAAAGATATCCCTATGCATCGTTGCCTCTGCCGGATAATGTATTGAAAACCGCATTAATTAGAGGTATGAAAGAGCAATGGATTGAAACGTTGAATATTATGGGGAAAGGAGACATTTATCAGGAAAGTTTCGCTGACATCATTGATCTATGTATCAGGAGCTCAAGAGGCAGCACAAGGATAAAACCAGCAGAATATGATCGCTTTACCACAGATCACAGAACATCAACAGAGGGAGCAACACGGGTGGAACTTGGAAATTTGCTAGAAAATTTTAAAACTGATATCCTGGGAACATTGACTACACAGCTTGATATTGTGCAGGCTAAGCAGAAGCAAGCAGAGGCGGAACAAAACCTAGCAATCTTCTGTCCTCGATGCAGGAAGAAACACAGCCACAAGGAATGCCTGCTCGATACAGTTCAAACATGTGCTATCTGTACCAAGGACCACCTGACTGAAAGCTGCCCCTCACTTCCTGGTTTGAAGGCAGTATACAAAGAAGCAGAAGAGGAGCCAGAATCAGCATATTTTATTAACCAGCGTCGCCAATGGAAACCAAGGCAATCTGGTATGTTTTCAGACCCCTCTTCTTCTTTTCAACCCCCGCAGTTTAATGCTCAGCAACAGAATATGTGGCAAAACCAGTCTCAGCACCCATTTTCGAATTGGTCACCTCAAATGTTCCCTACTCCAAATCCTTGGATGAATCAATCTGGTTGGCCAAACTTCCCATATCCCCCACCATACTGGCAGAATAATGCATATCCTCCACAATGGATCCCTTCTACTTCGCAAGGTTCACCCTGGCAGACAAACTGGCCAAGATCAACATATCAATCGCCAGGATCAATTCCGCTCCCTCAGCCAACTCTGCCAGCCTTACAGCAAAATCCCCAGCCTAACTTGAGACCGCAGCTCCCAGCCCAACCCAACCCTAATCCAAATAATAGACCAGTTCAATCTCTCCAAATTACAGAATCCCCAGAGATTGAAACGGATCTGCAGGAGTGCAATGATCTCCAGTTAAGATCTGGGCGAATAATAGAAACCGAGGGACACAGAACAACTCACATTGAAGATCAGTTGCCTATAACACAGCCGTTACAAGAGGAAGATGTAAGTAAAGACCAAGCCCATCAGCGAATAATTACATCTCCTCCACCTTTCCCAGAACGATTGGCCATCCCACGACCAACGCAATATCCGGATTTCGATATTCTGGGAGAACTTCAAAACTTGTATATAAGAATTCCTTTCCTTCAAGCTATACAGGATATCCCCATATATACAAAAACCATAAAAGACCTGTGTAGCAGAAAGATAAAAAGAAATGTAACCCCTAACCCAAAAGTCCAGGTAGTTGGCACCTTATCTGACCTCCTATCCGGGAAAGAGACACCAGTCAAATACGAGGACCCTTGAAACCCAATTGTCACTGTTCAAATCTGTGGGCAGACCTTGACCAACATTCTAGTTGATCTAGGGGCTGCAATTAACATCCTGACAACATCAACTCGCCAGAAACTCGAAATTACATCGGTAGAACCTACTTCCACTTTGTTAGAACTAGCCGACCGATCAATAATAAGACTAGAAGGCACCTTGTATGATATTATGGTTTCAATGGACTCCTGGGAATACCCGACCGATTTCCTGATAATTAATCCAAAAACCTGACTAGATGGACATCCGCTAATTCTAGGTAGACCGTGGCTCGCTACTACTGACGCCTATATTGGTTGCCGGCAGGGAAACATGACTATAACCAGAGGGCCGGATATTAAAAATCTAATCTTGTACCCTCCAGCGCAGCCAAGCATCACACCTCACACATCACTAACCAATCTCCGCCCTACCTCATATAGCACTGACAATATTAGACCCCCATTAACAGTCCAGGAAGCGCTAGATTTCAAAGATCAAACCGAAGATGACGCCATCAATAAATTCATTAATCAAACTGAATCCACATCGTATGCACACTGTTGTATGATAAAAGCGGCATTTGACAATGAATTAGAGGAGGATCCCCTGAAAAACGGACATGACCAAATCATACCGGTGACTTCTGTCGCTAATAGCAAAGTAGTACAAATTGAACCGGGGAAAACTTTAAATATTAACGCTAATTTGACACCAGAGCAAGAGACAAAACTCATCCAGCTGTTACGAAAGTATCAGGAGGCATTTGCATGGGACTATCCCGATATGAAAGGGATTGATCCCCAGCTATGCACACATCGTATTTACATCGAAAAAGATGCAAGGCCCGTTCGTCAACCGCAAAGAAGACTCAACCCCCACTTAAAAGACATTGTAAAAGATGAGCTTCAGAAACTCCTAGACATTAATTTTATTTATCCTATTTCTGACAGCAAATGGGTCTCCCCACTTGTGGTAGTACCTAAAAAGAACGGGAAATGGAGGATCTGTGTTGATTATAGAGAATTAAACAAATCTACACAAAAAGATCACTTCCCTCTCCCATTCATAGATCAGGTACTGGACACCTTAGCAGGTAAGAAATTCTTTTCTTTCTTGGACGGCTTCAGTGGATACAATCAGATTCAGATTGCCCCTGAAGACCAGGATAAGACTACCTTTACTTGCCCCTGGGGAACGTTCGCTTATCAAGTTTTACCCTTTGGATTATGTAATGCTCCGGCCACATTCCAAAGGGTTGTTCTTAGCATCTTTGCAGATTTAATCAATGATGGATTGGAGGTCTACATGGATGACTTCACACCATATGGAGATGACTTTGATCCAGCCCTAGATACTCTTGAAAAAGTCCTAGAACGCTGCATCACCACCAGGCTTTGCTTGAGTCACGAAAAGTGTTACATGATGATGACCGAAGGACTCATATTGGGAAACTATATCTCAGCAGCTGGTATTCAGGTAGACCCTGCTAAAATTCAAATACTTTTTCTTATTCCAACCCCCACTAATCAAACAGAGGTACGCAGTTTCCTTGGTTTTTCTGGGTATTATAGACGATTCATACAACATTATTCACATATTGCTGCACCTTTACATGCATTAACTGGAAATGTTGACTTCTTATGGACATAAAAATGTGATCGAGCCTTCAAAGAACTAAAGAAGTTGGTATCTACAGCCCCAGTCCTCCGAGGACCTAATTGGAATTTACCATTCCAAATTTCAACCGACGCTTCAGACACAGCAATTGGTGCAGTTTTGGGCCAAGAAGAAGATAAAAGACCATACGCTATCTATTACATCAGCAAAAATTTGGCCCCGGCTGAATTAAATTATACTGTCACTGAAAAAGAATTCTTAGCTGTGATACACGCTATTAATAAATTTAGACACTATATTACGAGCTATCCCATTATTTTATATACAGACCATTTTGCTATCAAGTATTTAGAAAATAAACCTGTTACAAATGGAAGAATAACCAGGTGGTTGATCCTATTGTAGGAGTTTGATATTACGATCAGAGATCGACCAGGGAAGGAGAACCCGGTAGCTGATTTTCTTTCAAGAATACCAAAATCAATTGAAACAGCAGTAGTCAAGGACCAATTTCCAGATGAACACCTATTTGCTGTTACTGTTCAAACTCCCTGGTACGCTGATGTTGCTAACTATCTTGCAGTTGGTAAACTTCCAAAACATTTAACTCCCAATGAACGGAAGCAGATTGTTCAGAAAAGCAACGGATTTTCCTGGGTTGGGGGCTATTTGTTTCACACAGGCGCAGATATGGAAATCAGAAGATGTATTCGGGAGGACGAAATCTTTGATATCTTGAAAGCCTGCCACGACGGGCCATGTGGAGGACATTTTTCCGAACGAAGAACAACACATAAAGTATTACAAACGGGGTATCACTGGCCTACAATTTTCAAAGACGCGAAAAAATTTGTCCAGGCCTGTGATAGCTGTCAGCGTGCAGGACGACCTGGTCCGGCAGAAGAAATGCCTTTGCGGCCTCAACTAGTGATCGAACCTTTCGAACGCTGGGCTCTGGACTTTGTCGGACCCATCAACCCGCCATCAAACCAAAGAACCTATATTTTGGTGGCAACTGAATACGTTACCAAATGGGTTGAAGCAGAGGCATTGCCTAGAGCTACAGAAGATTCGGTAATACAATTCTTGCTCCATTTGTTTGTACGTTATGGTCTCCCAAGGGAAGTGATTACAGATGGAGGACCACAATTTGTGGGACATAAATTAGCTGCAACGCTCAATAACTATCATGTTCAGCACAAGATTACTACCCCATACCATCCACAGGAAAACGGGCAAGTGGAGAGCAGCAATAAGGTAATAGAGTCCATTTTGACAAAAACTGTTGCCTCACATCGCCGTGATTGGGCCGCCCGGTTACCCGAAGCACTATGGGCTTATCAAACCACATGGAGGAGCACCACCGACTACTCACCATATCACTTGATGTTCGGAAAGCAGCCCATTTTTCCTATAGAATTCGAGATCCAAACGCTGCGAACTGCCCAAGAAGTCGGATTGGGTTTAAGTGAAGCACAGAAAAATCGATTACAGCAAATTAATGAGTTAGATGAAATAAGGCTCTCTGCATTACAAAATACAACACTTATTCAACAGTAGAGAGCCAAGTGGTACGATGCGCTCATCAAAGACAAGATATTTCATGAAGGAGATTGGGCTCTGTTATATGATTCTAGATTTCAGGATTTCCCGGGGAAGCTTCAGACTCGTTGGTTGGGACCATACGAGATTCAAAAAGTCCATGACAATGGGACCCTTACTCTGATTACAATCGATGGGTCTGGATATACATTTAAGGTAAACAACCACCGAGTTCGTCTGTACCACAAACCTCTCACTCGGGAGTCTTTTTGTCAGCAGCTTCACCAGGATACTAATATCACGATTATGGGCGAGGAAGCAAAAACTTCCTCCCATTTAGATCAGTAAGAAATTCATCCCTTACCACATTTTGTATATAAAATTGTAAATTCTGTATATATGGTGTTTTGCCGTTCCTTTTCAAAAGGAACAACACTTGTGTGTTTTGCCGTTCCTTTTCAAAAGGAACAGCACTTGTGTGTTTTGCCGTTCCTTTTCAAAAGGAACATCACTTGTGTGTTTTGCCGTTCCTTTTTAAAAGGAACAACACTTGTGTGTTTTGCCGTTCCTTTTCAAAAGGAACAACACTTGTGTGTTTTGCCGTTCCTTTTCAAAAGGAACAGCACTTGTGTGTTTTGCCGTTCCTTTTCAAAAAGGAACAGAACTTGTGTGTTTCTCCATTCCTTTTCAAAATGAACAACACTTTTTGGTTTTTGCCGTTCATTTTCAAAAAAGGAACAACACTTCTGTGTTTTTGCTGATTCGCTCCGTTCAGATGAAGGATGTGTTGTCCATTCTCTTTCCAAAGCCATAAAGAGCAGCTATATACTTATGCCATGATTATAAAAGCCAAGATATACCGAGATCAGCATATCATAAATCGCTATTTTTAACAGCCCTAGTATTGATGCAATAGCAAAGGAAGGATTCATACACTCATCATTCTGACTGTCATAGTCTCACCTTCTCTGCCTTATTGGAAATCTTTATCATGTTGAGCCCCTGCAATTTTTCCCTATTATTACTTGGAAATAAGAACAGAAGATTTATGTTCTCCTATTGTGATAACAAGACTTCTTCCGCCATTCCCACTCTTAAGGAGGGCTAAACCACCCTTATGTGTAATTGCACAAGAGCAAAAGTCTGTTTTAAAGAAAAAAGAGCAAAAGCAAAATAAAAAGAAAAAATTATCTGCCAAATGTAGGATAGGGGGTTTCATTAAAGAACTAGCCTACTATGATCATAAGATTGGAAGCGAAGTGGCATTCCCATCAATGGCCACCACACCAGGGAAATGGTCCAACGGGTTCGCTATGTGAACAAACCTTGGAACAGGGGGTCTCATTACGAGCCAGCCTGCCCACGTTTCGCACCTCTCTGGTGAATGGCATCATGGTTATCTGGTTACCAAGCCAGCATGATGACCTGCATTTTGGCAAGAATTGCTCTTCAACAATACACAAAGGATAATGGTTCCGGGGTGAAACAAACAACTCTGCCAAGGTTATGAACACTTGTCGGCAGCAGAGCTCTGTTAATGGTATCGGAGTCATAATATTTACACCAATTAGGATCATATTAAAATACTTCTTTTCTATCCTCGTAATAATTACATCTTACACGTTGATGGATACGTCGCATGAATACCTATCACCCCCAATCATGGCAAAGGCATCGACTATGACTACCGCAGGCTTTATATGAGCGCCAGATGTCCTATCCTCCTGTCTTGCATCACATCACGCAGGCTTATACAAAACGCGATCTACCTTTCGCCTCGATATCCGTATTTCTTTGTCTAATATGAAAACATGGCAAATCTCCATATGCTGCTTCTTTATGACTTGGTGACGGGATGGCGGCCCTTCCTCTATTTTGACGGCTGGGACAGCCTATCATATTGCGTAG